>VVHJ01060619.1:0-12450 GCA_015107715.1 Tylochromis polylepis | reverse complement strand
TTGGATTGTTTAATTTGTGATTGACATGACATTGACCAATCAGCTTAAAGGAAGAAAAATCGGGTCAAAATTCGTACTTGTAAGTTGAAACTTGAGTGCAGAGTTTCACAGGCATTTTTTGGCTATGTCCACACACAAATCTATTTTAAGCACACACAATTTTTTTTTACACATACAAATCTTTTTTACACACGCACAAATCTTTTTTACACATACAAATCTTTTTTACGCACACACAAATTCTTTTTACACATACAAATCCTGATTTACAAGTACAAAATATTTATGACCACAGTTTGAGCCCATAGGTTTTTCAGTTCCAGAGCGCACCGTCTCCTTCCTGTCTCCTAACTGGGATTTCCGTAGTTTTTCTTTTCCCCAAACTTTACTTCTTATCAACATCGTAAACATCGTGCAAACAGCTAGACTGTCCCTGCTGTCAATGTGTAAATAGGCTAAACAAAAGACGCTTCCAGATATATGTACAGTTTCGCTTTACATTTTTCTCCAACAGGACTTGAAAAGATTCTGGCAAATGGGCAGAGTCGTGATATTTCCCTTGTTTCTTTTCCCTAGAAGGTTCCACCAATCCTTTCCTGGAGGCTGTGCTGTACATCTGGACTGCATACTTGTTTTTTGTTTTTTTTTTACATTCATATTCAGGTTCTGTTCAGGCAAACTGTTTCATTATTAATGAAAGATAATGTACAGTCACTCACTATTACTGATAAAACATTTGTGCAGTGTCGATAATATTACTAATGCTACAAATATTAATACTAATAATGCTAATAACTGGTTAAACTCAATCATGAAGTGGCGCTTTTTTTCTTTCTGGGGGGTTTTTGAGAAAACATTTCAGACTTAAATGTTTTTTTTCACAGTGGCGATGATGGGGAACTCCAGAGTTCTTCAAATACTGTACAGTTGCATAAGATAGCTAGACAGATATCATTTCACAACATGTGGTGTGTTTTTTTAGATAGATAAATGTTGTACAGCACTAACTGCAAAGACAATCTTGTATTCGGTAGCGGAAGTTGAGGGGCTAACAGAGAGAAAGACTCACACTTGCGCCTACAGCCAACATTGAACCACCAATTGACCTGACATACATACAGTTAGGTCCATATATATTTGGACACTTTTTACTTAAACATATTCCAATTATTGCTACTTAATGGACATGGACATAATATGTACACTCAGAATTCATTTGAGGGTATCCACATTCAAATTGGATGAAGGGTTAAGGAGTTTCAGCTCCTTAACGTGCATCACCCTCTTTTTAAAGGGACCAAAAGTAATTGGACAGCTGACTGAAAGGCTATTGGATGGGCTCGTTATATCCTTATCAATTAAGCAGATAAAATGAGTGGAGCTGATTTGAGCTGTGGTGCTTGAATTTGGAAGATATTGCTGTGTACAGACAACATGCGGTCAAAGGAGCTCTCCATCCTTAAGCTGCAAAAACAAAACAAAAACAATCTGAGAAATGGCTACAATATTAGGAGTGGCAACATCTACGGTTTGGTATATCCTGAGAAAGAAAGAAAGCACCGGTGAACTCAACAACGTAAAAAGACCCGGACGTCCACGGAAGACAACAGTGGTGGATAATTGCAGAATCATTTCCATGGTGATGAGAAACCCCTTCACATCAGCCAACCAAGTGAACAACACTCTCCAGGAGGTAGGCGTACTGGTATCCAAGTCTACCGTAAAGAGAAGACTGCATGAAAGTAAATACAGAGGGTTCACTGCAAGGTGCAAGCCACTCATAAGCCCCAGGAATAGAAAGGCTAGATTGGACTTTGCTTAAAAAAAAAATAATCTAAAAGAGCCAGCACAGTTCTGGAAAAACATTCTTTGGACAGATGATGCCAAGAAAAAATTATGGAGAAGGCATGATCCAAAGCATACCACATCATCTGTAAAACACAGCGGAGGCAGTGTGATGGCTTGGCCATGCATGGCTGCCAGTGGCACTGGGACACTAATGTTTATTGATGATGTGACACAGGACAGAAGCAGCTGAATGAATTCTGTGTTCAGAGACACACTGTCTGCTCAAACTGAGCTAAGTCAGACTGATTGGGCGGCATTTCATAATACAGATGGACAATGACCCAAAACATACAGCCAAAGCAACCCAGTTTATTAAAGCAAATAAGTGGAATATTCTTGAATTGCCAAAACAGTCATCTGATCTTAACCAATTGAGCATGCTTTTAACTTGCTGAAGACTAAACCTCGGACAGAAAGGTCCACAAACAAACAGCACCTGAAAGCTGCTGTAGTAAAGTCCTGGCAGAGCATTAAAAAGGAGGAAACTCTTTTATGCAATCTTTTTGTTCAACCCACTGAATTAAAGCTGAAAGTCTGGACTTCAACTGCATTCAAGTTGTTTCATTTAAAATTCATTGCGGTAATGTACAGAACCAAAATTAGAAAAAAGTTGTCTCTGTCCAAATATTTATGGACCTAACTGTATGTTTGGCCTGTGAGAGGAAGCCAGAGAGCCTGGAAACCCACTAAGATACAGGAACAGAAACTCCACGAAGGCTAGAAACTTCTTTCTGAGAAACAGCAGTGCTAACCACTATGCCACCAGAATAACCAGAATTTCATCAAAATGACAGAGTCTATAAAGGGCTGTTTCAATGATAATGCAGAACAACTTGAAATGTCATTATTAAAATCTTATTAATCTCATAACTGTACATAACTCTAATACCATATGGGACACTTTGCTATAAGTATCTTTAAATTTACATTTTTAAAAGAAATTCACGTAACATATAATAAAATATAACCTTTATTTAACATCCCTACAGGCATTGTATCTTCCAGGATTTGCTGTTTTATTGAGTAGTACATATATGCATCTTATATATACTTTCTATAACAAACAGCAAATGGACACCGGCAGAAAAAAACATGGTAAATATAGCTTTACATACATGTCACCAACTGAAATAACATACAACATTTGGCAAACTGGGATGGGCTGGATCTTCCATGCATGCTGGAGGGATTGGGAGAGTCAGGATGTGTGATTTAAAATAGATATGGAGATGTTGGTATGGTGTTCTGCCCATTTCTTCATTATGTACACATTGCCACACAGCCAACTTGTACCTTCTCAAACACTCTGGAAGAAATAAGAGAGGAATTTATTACATTTGCACACATGCAGTCATATTTCCATCACCACTGAGGATATAAAATTGACATATTGTGCATTAATTTAATGACTTAATTTAATTGAAAGAAGTACACACACAAACACACAAACTCTTACCTTAAAACATAAGACCTGGATTTCTGCTGGTCCTCTAAAGCCGAAGAAAGGTGGAAAGATAATTAAAGAAAGAAGGCATTAAATGGAATCATGAGGTATTGGTAATCGCTTTAATCAGGAATATACTGATAGAAAGTGTGACGGTTCATCTTGGTGACTTGTAGGTCTTGGTGTGTGCTTATATGTGAGATTGCTTAACTGCGTATTTTCCATCAGGGATTATCTGCCTCAGTTTCTGCCCTCTTAGCCCATTCTCCCCACTTCTCACACCACTCCGCTCAGCCTGTTGACTCATGGTAATATGAGGAGTTTGGCTGTGTGTCAGATCATCTGGAGTCATTTATAGAAGCTGTCGAGTGCTGCACTGACATCACTCCTATCTCTCGCCCAATGGTGAATCCTGCCTAATCCTTCTTTCTCCCCATGCGGGGCCATCCCATGTATGGCTGAGCTGTATGGGATCAAATACTAACACCTTGAAGAGACTTATAAGCAGGATCACGTCATTTATAGGTCACAGTTTACACGTGGCCTGAAAACGCTTTTTCAGTAATCTGATCACAAGAGGACAGCTGTACATAAATACAGGTGTGAACCCATCCAAACACACTGAAGTTGCATTCGAAGTAGAAAGGTATGTGACCCCATTTACAGCATGATGTGAAGACACTTGTGTCCCTGACCACACTCAAGGTCAAGTTTGGAGTGTGTACGTATGTATCATGGCAATTACATCCAGTTTATTGCCTTATGTCAAACAACTAAGAAGGATACTGAAAATACACACTGAAACTTTACTCCTCCTCTAACTGTTCAAAGTGCAAAAATAATGCACAATGGTTCTTCTCCTATATTGCATATTACAAAATTTAATTGGAGCTGAACAGCAACATTCAATCACAAGTGGTTATTTTTAATTATAATCAATTAGAATTTAGTCAGGATCAATACACTGTGAGAAGATTTTGTTTGCTGTGACTGTGTTCTGAACCTCTCCATGGAAAGCACATAGCAGAAAGATCAACAGCATCGCAGCAGGTATCAAGAGATTTGACAATGATTAAGTCAGATACAGCATAAAAAGAAAGTAAAGTGGGTTGCAAAGGGGCTTGCAGGTGAGCATGAAACTTTAGGCAGGCTAAAGCAACATAAATAGGGCATTCTGTATGTAATTTGCCAACAGGATGTGTACAAAAATAATAGCTGAGTGAGCCATCAACTGATGTGAAAATGCTGATCTGTCCGATCTTAATAGTTAAAATGAAATTTTGAGCAAAGCCTCATGGCACTCCCTGCCAATTGTTACACCACTGGAGTAATTAAAACACCAATGCCAAAACACAAATGTGGCAGTCTAAGAGTGAGGATATAAATAGCATAATAAAAGCAGTGAAAACATCAGATTTGGTATTTCTATTTAGCCAACATTAATCCTTGCCACATTACCACATCTAAAAGCAGGGCTTGCAATGTACAGAATGTACAGAGGATAAAGGCTGAGAGGAGAGATGAGATGAGGAGGGAAGAGGAGAGCAAGAGCGGTATTGCTGATGAGTTTGTCACTTCAGCTCATGGCTGGTCAGTGGCTCTGCAGGTATTATCAGTCTGTCCCATTTCATCTCAAATGACAACTGTGCCAATAACTCAGAAACTGGGTTTGCTGGTGAAAGTTTTAAAAACAAATGCTTTGTCATAGTAATGTTCCATGTCATACAGGGAGAGGGGCCACTGCCTGAAAAGATGGAGTGTGCTTGGTCTTCAACACTGTTTATGTGGGTGGTATGTGTTTAAGTAATATGACTGCCAGGAACCGAGGTTTCGCAGCAGAATATTGGCTTGGAACATGATGAGTTAAAATGATGAGATATATCAAAATTATCGATTTTATCTGTCAATGGTTTTATTTTTATGGCCAAGTGGTGTACCACACGAATGCAGGAATTTACAGTACAGGCCACATATGGAGAAATGGTGAGACTCACCTCGAAGAGTAAACAAAGCAGTAACTACAAACACACAGCACAGGCAGATGCAACGCACACCCCTGTGCTTTACATCTTTAAACAGAGCTGTCTGCTCTGTTTAAAGATGAATGTTCACAGATGAGTGTCCTATGTTACTAAGGTATTTAGAGTTAGGGTTTAGGCAACGTCTGTTTTGATCCCTTGAGAATCTATGGTCAGAAAGACATTAGTTCAAGTTTTCTTGAGTTGCAAGACTAGTTGGAAAATTGTAATTATTTAATAAATATGTTGGGGGATGATATAGCTGGTAAATTCTGTTTAGCTGGATTAAAAAGACATATTTGCTCAATTTCCATGTGTTATGTGTATATTTAGTGGAATATTTGACTGTCTGATGATACAGTCCCTTAATACACTGCTTAACTTGCTAATTAACTTACCTCTGGAAGTTTAGATAATAGTTTATTTCCCCTTCTCAGCATCTGGAAGAATGACTTCTGTTTAGAAAAGAAAAATGTAGTTTAAAAAAAAAATACGCTTTTCAAATCGATGTAAATGTATTTTTATAGTTACAGTAATTCATTACAGTTTGGGGAGAAAATGTTGAAGAGTAAATGTAAAAATATTTCCCCATTTGATCGATAGTAGATACATACGTTTGACCTCGAGCTTGCAGGAGACTGTGGCCTCTCCCTGTGCGTTTTTGGCTCTGCAGGTATACACACCACCATCGAAGCTGCAGGGCTTTCGGATCTCGAGGGAGCAAATGCCCTGGTTGGAGATCTGACGATACTTGGGGTCGTCACCAATGACCATTTGATTCTTCAACCACTCGATCTTAGGCTGAGATGAGAGAAAAATTAACAAAATAAATTAACTTGACCACAAAATTACCAAGGCTAATGTTAATGAAAATCAACATCTTGCATGTATTATCATGATAACAGTAGCTGGGATCTACAAGGTTCATCTCTTTTGCAACATGAGAATATTCATTGGACATATGGAATCAGGAAGCAACCTGTAAAGACACGATGACTAATAGAAACACATGAAAAAGTGTGTGACAGTTTTGGCCATGCAAGCAGCATGGTTAAGGTAGTCAATTGGTCTACCACTTCCAAACTGAATACTCAACAACTGTTTGAAGGATTACCACGAAATATCAAGATCAGTTTTTGTTTGTCTGGCCTTTTCAGTAGCTCCACCATAAAACTGACGTTTGCTGTTTTGACTATAAAGTCTTTATCCCGGTTTCCTTTGCCATTAAATGCATGTTGCCCACATCTATAATAGGGTTCCAGCAGTGATCTATGGTAAACATGTTAATTAAATTAAATAAAGACAACCAGGTTGTGTGCACATTGGTTTATTTCAGATTTCCCCAAGACTAGACTAACCTTCCAAATATACACATGGTCATTGTGTATATTTTGGCATGCTGATTTTGATGTTAGCTCTTTAACCTATGTAAAGCCTTAAAGAACTTTTGGCACGACAACAGACTTGGTCAACAGAGAAATGGTTAAATGGCTAAATAGGGAAAATGCAAAGAAACCCATTAATTTCTACAGCTCAAAGGTTGATTTTCAGACCAATTCTGTTTTGACTGAATGTGTCCTCTGTGACAAAACACAACTGGCTTCTCAGTAAAGCCTAACAACCTTAAAACCCTCACCAATACTCAGTGAATGTTTCCCTACTGTTTCAAACTGGTCTTTAAATTTCCTCCATCTCAACCCTGGTAAAACTGACACTCTTGTGGTTGGCCTCAGTAGCTTCACTGAGATGTTAGTTTTCAACTTCAGTCTTACATTCTTACTCTTAAACTCTCATGGTTTTTCTCTCCTGTCTGTATGCTACAGAGTGAGCTATTTAAACTCGTTCTACAGCTGCAGTCTGTTTGGGTGGCAAAAATAGTGCCCTCTGTGGTATAAACATCTTCAATCACCCATGAAAGGAAAACAATCTATACTTCTTATCACCGTCGCCTTTTCTGTCCACCCTTCTTATCATGCATCTCTCACCTCCTTTATTGTAGTCCCCTACCGTAAGTGACAGCTCTTTATCAGAGACAGCAGGACAACCTATCACACTACTGAGCATGCCTTTCTACTGGACCTCTCAACACTGAACTCCATGCCAGGGAAGAGGAGGTGGCTCGATAAACACATGTGATTATTTAAAGACATGAAGTTAAAGTATTGGTCATACACCAGTTAAGTAGATGACCAGGGTGTACCCTGCCCTATGCCAGGTGGGATAGGCTTCCCCTGGATAAGCAGAAGAAGACAGATGGATGGATGCATGGTTAAGCAGACATAAAGATGATACTACTACTTGGAGAAATCTTTTTACTCCACAGGGAAAGGCAAGACAGACTTATTTAGAAAGGACAGCTCTTAGTTTATTTATACTAACATTAAGGAAAAGGGTCAAATTCAATTACTTTCTCATTATTCTCAGCTACAGACTTCGTCTTAGGTGCCTGTGATAAGTTTCACTGTCCCAAACCGTGGCATACTGTCATAAAATGACTAATAAATACTAAACGCCACAAAAAAGAACAAACATCAAGCTACAAGCAAATTACCCATCAATCCCTGTTTTCTTCATTGTCTAATGTTAGCTTTTGTGGCATGCTGTACCAAATTTGCTAGCTCTGTTTCATCTACACCAGCATGCACAGGGTGACTAACTGCTGCTGTCCTGGGTGAAAAGCCAAGGACAGCTAGGACAAATAATCAACTGCATTTCCATTCTGAACTGGCACTTAATCTACCTGCATCTGTCAGACAGCTGTAAAGATAAGTTTAACCCAAGCAGCTGCTGCCAAACAGTGAGAGACATTCTGAAACTCCACACAAACATACCAGTGGAAGCCCTCCCTGAACTCTAGAGTTCATCCTTTTTAACTGTGACATTAATATCTTATTTAAAGTGGAATAGAGAGGGTTCTTGGTAAGGTTCAGCGATTGGACGAATATATCGACTATCGCCTTTCACCGATCGTTTTTACAAGAGCGATTTATTTATTTGCTAATAATGTTGGTTGAAGCTAAGAGAAGGAGTCAACGGAAAAAACAATAGTGCTGTTTTAACGGCACCCTCTTCCAGCTGCGAACAAATGCACCCTCCTCAGAGTGTGCCCAAATGCAGCGATTAATTTACTCAAACTCATAACAGAAAGAAAGGCAGTAGCCTATGTTCAGAAAAAACCAAAAACATTTTATTTAAATAAATAAAAACCACAACGGTGGGGAGGGAAACAAAGAGAAACTGGCTTCTTTTTTCCACTATAACTGTGTTTACAGGCCGTTCCAGTGTTTATCTGTCTTACACACTCGACCAAACAACAAATACAAAATTAAGGAAAAAGTAAGTTAACAATCAAAATGTCTCTTCCAGTGAACAGTAAAAAAAAAAAAAAAAAATCTCCAGCATACTGTTAAGTCTTTTGTGTGACTTGGCGCATCTCAAATAAGTAAATAAATGAACAATCCAAAAAGTAGTTATATTAATACTGAAACAAACAAGAAAAGAAGGTAAAATATTCCCTCCAAGCAAAACGTAAAAATTCTAAATGCACAAATCAGTCCGTGCATGATTACATTGCTCCGCCCATCAAAAAGTCACCTGCGGGAATATATCGCCTATTGTCATTTATTGGACTGACAATTGTTGGTTGGAAAATTTTTACATATCGCCCAACCTTAAACTGTAACTACTAAAACTGTTTTAATAAGTTTCATTAAAACTTGGTGGACAATCATCTTATAGGAAGAACTGTGGTTGGAAAAAGAAATCATGATCATCGTGATCAGAGCTCATTCAACGTTTTGGTGAAATCAAATGTTAACAAATCAACAGCAAAAATCACAGCTATTTCTGATTGTGAAAGTAAAAGTATTTCCATGAACAAAATGATTTCCACATGCACACTGAACTCAAGGGACTGGAACTAAACAACTGTGTAGCATGAAGAAAACCACTTATGAGTGAGGCTAAACAGAAAAAAGATTGGAGAAATAGAAAAAGGTCACACGGTAAGATTAATAATTCAATGTGACAGGCAAATCACGATGAGATGAACCCATAATGCCTAGTGCCTACCATACTACCCTGTGGGGGGTAGTGTTATGATCTGGGGAATCACTGCTGCTACACTAGCAAGATGCTTCTGGGTTCAAACCTGCCAACTAGCTTTAGCCTTTCTGTGTGGCGTTTACATGTTTTTCCTGTGCCTGTGTGGGTACTCCAGCTTCCTCCCACAGTCCAAAGATCTGCACATCAGGCTAGCTGGCATCGCTTGACCTAATATAGCCACAGATGTGAATGACTGTGTATTACTCTGCATAAACCTGTACAGGGTCTACCCCACCTCTAGACCATCGTTGTCCAGTATTGGGTCATTTTGGTCATTATGGAAACATTAAAAAAAACCAAACCTGCCACTAAAGATGTTTTCAGGCACGATGTTTTATCAGTGTTAATGCTTAACATTTTAAAAAAGGGTATGACAAAAAAAAATGACTAGAACATTGAATGGTGAAGTTCTCCGAAAATGTCTTTAAAGTGAAACATTTCTAGGTTTGATCCTAGTGTTGAAATTCAGATCCCAACTGTATCAATGCAATGACACTGGATGTGTAAGTCAAAGCTTTAAATTGTGTTTTCAAAGACAATAAAATGACAAAAACAACAAAAGTACACATGTCAGACCGAAATGCATTTGAGATCAGGTTCAAGTTACAATCACTGGTTGAGGGGTGGTGTTTGTGATCTGTCACACCGCGGTTAAACCACTTTTTCACAGTAGAGTGTCTGGGAAAAGGGAGTTGATGGTTGACTCTTCTATTCCTTCGTTTTTTTTAATGATATTCTTAATGGCAAATGTCAAAAAGAGGTCAATGTAAGTCGTGTGTGTGTTTACCATTGCATCCAGCAGCTGGATGCATCGCTGTAGTTTTGGTCTGGTCTCACAGAAAAGACGGAAGAGAAGTCGTCCGATAGGCTGTTTCTCACAGATGCTGAAATAGTCCCTCTCTGCAAAAAACAAACAAACAAAAAAACATAAAATGAACACAGACTTTAAAACACAGCCTTGCAAACAAACAGTCAAACACGCTCTCTTTAGATGAAGGAAGTAAACAAACACGTACCGATGCTGTTTCCCAGTTCAGTACACTGGCTTATATGGGGAAAACGAAGGATCTCCTTCCATTTTTTGCTCCTTCCTTTCCTTTTCCCTCCTCCACCTATGGTGACAGAGTCGAACAAGAGGTAAAAATGTTCTACTGAAAAAACTTAATAAAGTTGTCGACATTTATTTTCGTCAGTGAGGAGAAAATGAAGGCCTAATGGCTAAAAGAGTGGGGGAAAGAGGGGGGCTGTGTGTGGGTTCTCCCCTGAATGAAATCATAGTCTCAGTGTGTATATATAATTCATAGATTACGTCTCACTTCCTCCGTAAAGCTCTCCTCTCTCCACTGACTTTCTTGCTCACTTTTCATGCGAGTGGCTTTGCTGGAAGTGGAACTGTGTGTGTGTGTGTGTGTGTGTGTGTGTGTGTGTGTGTGTGTGTGTGTGTGTGTGTGTGTGTGTTTTTTGTGTCCACACAGACAGAAACCCCATTCTGACCGGCTCAGTTCCCATCAGAACCCAGACTGAATTCCACTGCACTGAATAATCATGCATCAGCTTCCTGCAGCTACGTAACACCATCACGAACAAAAACCACTTAGATCTACATCGCCTACTTAGATTTCCGAAGAAATTTTACTGTGCAGGCATCGACGGAGCTCATTATTTTGCCTCTTAATTTTGACCGCTTTCGCATTCCCCATCAAAGCCATGTCTAAATCACCTTTGGCTTTTTCTCACAGTATGGACCAGATGCAATTAAACACAACTTTTAAGCTCTTACTTCTACCGCAGCCTGCTTTGCCCTTACACCACGTTCGTCTCAAAGTTATTTTTTCTTAATATATTACGACTGCTCTAATGAACTGACAAGGATTTCCTTTAACCACTCTGTGCAGTGGAAATTTGCTGCAAACAGCTCACCCAATGTGAGAGGCATTGAGAGCAATGACAAGCAGACATCTTTAAGTAATAACCCAGGAATGTGAGAGGCCCTACGTCATTGTGGAGCCTCTGAGTGAAAGCTTTTAGCAGTTTTCCCATCAATCCTACTGCATTACTGTCTCATCCTTTCCTCCTGCTCTGCAGTCTGTTCTGCGTCTCACTGTTGCCTTTGTAATATTATATGATTTACTTGCCAAGAAAATTAAATCGCACTCAACAAGGTGAAGATGAGTCGCAAATTAGCATGTTTTGGTGTGATATTAGACCATAGCTGGGAAACTTTCTTCCCCAGAAAATCATAGACTGACTAAGATAAAGTAAGCCAAGGGTCAAACAAGTGAACCACAGCAGACCTAGTGCCGAATCACGTTATACTCCATGAATGTTGGTGTATATATAAATTAAAAATCATATCATAAATATTTTTTTAATATATCTAATATTAGAGTACAAGCCCACATCCAATAATTAAGAATATATTAAGATTATATACGAATATATTCATGAGCATTAGTTAAATAATTTTCTGTTATTTCTTGTGTAACTCATGTTTTTTGTTTTACTCGTGTGACCGAATGAATTATAACTGTCATGATCAGCTTGCTGGCAGGCGGAATGGTGGACCCAAATGCAGGACTCAGAGATGATGTGATGAACTAAACTAACTTTATTCGTCGTTTCTCCGAACAACATTACACACACGAACAAAAGACCGGTAGACAGGCTGGCAGACGGAACACACAGACGGGATGAGAACACATGAGGGTACGACGCCACAACGAACCAAGAGTCCAAATCCAAAACACGCTCCGGCAGAGTGCCAACAGTCCATAACAGGGCGGCTCAGGACGCCACAACATCCAAAAGAGAAAAAAGAAAAACCCCCAAAAAACCCCAGCAACAGGGGTCCCAAACCCAAACCAGGGTTGGCCACAAGTCCAAAAACAGAGTCCAGGGGGTCGACCGCGCAACAGCAGCGGCGACGCCGAAGAGGCAGATCCGGAGGCTGACCGTGCGGAAAGCGGCGGCAGCGACGAGGCAGATCCGGAGGCTGACCGCGCGGAAAGCGGCGGCAGCGATGGAGCAGTTCAGGTG
>VVHJ01060618.1:0-21640 GCA_015107715.1 Tylochromis polylepis | reverse complement strand
CCACTTTGCAGTTATTTATTTGTAAAAAATGTTTGGAATCATGTATGATTTTTGTTCCACTTCTCACGTGTACACCACTTTGTATTGGTCTTTCACGTGGAATTCCAATAAAATTGATTCATGCTTGTGGCTGTAATGTGACAAAATGTGGAAAAGTTCAAGGGGGCCGAATACTTTTGCAAGCCACTGTACATAGAAAAACCCAACAATCATATGACCCCCTATGAGCAAGCACTTTGGCAACAGTGGGAAGAAAAAACTCCCTTTTAACAGGAAGAAACCTCCGGCAGAACCAGGCTCAGGGAGGGGCGGCCATCTGCTGTGACCGGTTGGGGTGAGAGAAGGAAGACAGGATAAAAGACATGCTGTGGAAGAGAGCCAGAGATTAATAACAAATTTTATGAAATGCTCATCACACCTTTCATTGAGTTTGACAACGGTGTTTCTCCATTTAGACACCGCAGTGTTCGGAGATTCAACAGGGACTGCAGGAGTCCTGTAAAGTAGACGGGCACACAGTCACTTGTGTGCATCACCTGAAAATTTTAGCTCCCAGTTTAGAAAATTTGGTAAAAAAAAAAAAGATGACACAAGTGTTTGGTCTACTTGGATGGTGATGTGCACAATGTAGGAAGAAAATGTTGCAAAACAGCATGTTAACAAGGTCTGGGCTGAAGAGCAGTGAATCTGTTGTTTAACAATACCATGCCTGTCATAGGTACACACATGTATTAATGTTGCTATCTTCACTGTGGCAGTCGTCTGTTCATTAACACCAGGTTCCCTTTTATCCCTTATTGTTACTATCATCCCCGTAGAAACCCTGTTAACTTGGCAGTGTTAAAACTGAACGAGCAGGGCCTGTTGGACAAATTGAAAAACAGATGGTGGTATGACAAGGGAGAGTGCGGCACCGGGGGAGGGGACTCCAAGGTCAGATCACCGTAACCCCAACGGGTAACGACAGGCAATGGCACACCAGGGTAACCGGCAACAACCCACAACTCGCTACCTAACTAAAACACTCCGGATGGCACCAATGAAATGTTACAGGAACCTTCTATTTGGTGTCTTTCTCAGAACGTTATTACAGATAAGTAGGAGATGATAGAGCCATCAAAACTGTGACCTTCTTTGTCTAGGACATTTTTGAATTCTTACTTTCTGATCGATGGGGTATTTTACTAAAAAACTTTCATTACTAAACCAAAGAGTAACAGTCACCTTACTTTCTGTACTTTTTAGTACTTTTAGTCATATAGAAGGAGGAGGGTGATTTTCTCCAGGTTTAAACAGTGACAGAAAAGTTTTTGACTCTGGACTTCAACAAAAGAAGTGACTTACGCAACCAGAGCCTGGAAAGTCCACTATAGTGACCAGCCTTGAAAAACAGTGAACCTAGGCATTTTATACATGAATGGGGCTTCAGAACTTTTTGGGGAACTCAGGTTGTCTACCTGCATTTATACCAGGGGAACCAGCAAAACTTGATTTACCTCTTAAAGTCTTGAAATTGATTGCTTAAATACTATAGTGTATCACAATACTATAGGACATTTATCTGTCAATTTATTTACAAAAGTAAAAAATTGGTGAAATATATCCCAACCGTCTGTCTGAGGTGCTTCAAGTCTAATCTGGATATGAACAGTATTTCAGAGATAGGAAGGTGGACTGCTTTACCTATATAAATATACAGCCTGACATTAAAACCACCTTGAGTGGTTGTACCGCTGGTAGCTGTGACATGTCATATGGGCAGAAGGTTGTCTGTGGTGTCAGGCAGTATATACTTGAAGTACTCCAAGTTTCAAGATGGGGCTTCCACAGATTCAACTTGTGTATATGCCTGCTTTAGATGCTGGATTGAGTTGGGATCTAGACTTGCCTAGAAATTGCTGTTTGGGTTTCTTAAGGCTTTCTGGAGTGGTTTTTGCAGTGTGGCAGTACAGGTTTTCAGGCTGGTGAAGGTCGGGGAAAGCCATTTTCACCCATTCTAGGACCACTGAATTGCAACACGATAAATCACTTTAATCACCAAAGGTTCAAAAGTTGTGGCTGATTGGTTCAGCATACAAATCTAGTCTGTTCATGGAATTGAAGAAAATAAAGCCAGGCTAACTAGCAATAAACTGATAATTACTTAGCCGACTTAGTAAAATACCCCTTCAGTCAGTTTTTGTAAGTTAATATATACTGCTCATTCCTACACCCGAAAAAGTTAGTTGTTCAGCCTTCCTCACCCAGAGAATACAATTTATAGTATGCAATCTGTTTTTTTAGACAGTTTATGACACATTCTTGCTCAGAAAACCCAAAGTTCCCGGAGTGTTTTCAGCCCTTGCCGGTTACCCAAAGTGATATAGTAATACACATCTCGCACTTAGGGAGTCAGACTAAACCAAGCTAGATGGAGTATTAATGCATATCACTTTGATGCTGACATTTTCCAGAGTTTTCTGTGTGATTGTGCCTGTTTTTTGTTTGTTTTTTTGTTTTTCTTTCTGCTGTTTTTGAGGTGTTCTCTGTAGTGTTCCACAGCATCTGTACTGCTAAAGTCACTTTTGCTAAAAACGTTGCTGCCACCACCACTGCTGCTGTAGCCATCGCAGCCCTGTTGCTGTGCAGCTGAACAATAACATAAGATAACATGGAGGTGCATAATGTTATTTATGTTATTTCCAATTCCCCTCCCTTCCCTTCCTCTTATGGTTCTTTGAAGAATCCCAGTAAACCTAGCAGTACTGAAGCTCAATGAACAAGCCGTCTTAGACAAGTTGAAAAACAAGTGGTGGTATGACAAGGGGGAGTGTGGACACAAGGACTCCGGCAGAAAGGTCAGTTCTTGAGGTCACTCGGCCTGGTCCCAAGGTCATGTGTTGGTTCACCCCCTACACCACCCCACCCCACCCCACCCAATCCCCTTCCCTCATTAGATTCTCAAACTCCAGCAGCTACACTGTAAAAACAAAAAAAGTTGAGCTGATTCATATTTTTTTTATCCTTTTTTTCCACATTTTTAAATGACTGGTATGCTTTAAGGTTTTTTTTTAAGTGAAGGCACCGCTAATAGGCCTTAGCCAAATAGAAAAAAAAAAATGTTGCGGGGTTTCAAAAATAGCGGTTTTGATTTTCGTGAACTAGACACTCTCATGACACACTGAAAATTTTGAGTGACACTACTGACCAGCCAGTCGGTGCAGTGCAGTCTGACGACATCACATTTTAGTACCTGCTTGGATCGCTTGGAGCCCTGGCCGAGCAGGTACTAAAAAAGTACCTGGTACCAGGTACTCTCACTAACTCACACTATGACCTAATGGAAAACCCTGAAAACCAGACAAACTGTGACGAATTGATCTGAGTAGGTACTAATGGAAAAGGGGCTTCATTAGCTCTTCCAATAGAACTACATTTGTAAACAATGACCAGTGGACAGAACAGGAAATTCAGTTTTTTCAGTAGATTAAATGTTTTAGTGAGATTTAAGGTGCTTATTGGGTATATTTTGTTACCCCTGCACCAAGCGAGGGTAGCTGTTTGTTTGAAGTCCTGACCCTAAGTATGGCCTCAGTCTTACAGCCCAAGAGACCTGCCCTGGAAAACCTTGCTTTGCTAGGGAAAAATATGTATTTTCCAATCATCTGGCAAGTAGTTGCTGGGGGTTGCTAACCGTTCCTGGGTGAAATCATTCACAAAGATGGTGCTGCCAACGCATTTCAGAGGGCACATATTTTACTTTGAACAGAAACAGCTTCTGTTTGTTTCCCAACAAATTCATACAGTCTATGTGTGATTACAGCAACCTGCTAGTGGCTAAAGCAATTACAACAAGGTTTTTGGTGCATCACTGTAGACCTCTTTGAAACCAAACCAGTGACTGCCAGCAACTACTCACCAATCGGTTGAGGAATACTGGTGTGTTCTGAAGCCTCAGAAGGTTAAACGTGAATGGTATCTTCTCACCTGTAAGTATGAAAGCAGGTCGTAAAGTGACAAACTTTTCATTTAAGGTCATAAAGTCATGTTGTAATTTATTATTTTTTGGTTTATTGAGGATTTTTATTTTTGCTTTTACAGTGTATCACTGCTACTCAGCTGACCATTCTGAAGAACTGAAAGATAAATGTATTAAAACATCAACACATTTTAATATTCTGACGGCATGTGTAAACCCCACAACTCCAATCTGTACTCCTGACTTAAACTGAGAGGCCGCTGTAATGTGCTGAGTATTTTTTTTTATTATGAACTTCGTTCCTACCAAACTTGCTTCAAACTCAAAGACAAAGTTATGCAAATTGGGAGGCAAACGAGTGGGGCTTCAGCCATTTCTGACAAAGCAGACATTTTTTGGAGATAAGGGGTTTTCACGAGTCCAGATCAGTGGAAATCCATCAGATTTCTTCAGAGGCTTTTCTCTGCTCAGCCTTCCTTCTGTTCTCCAGAATATTCTGCGGTCAGCACAGTTCAATGGAAGCAGCTGCAGACAGACGGACGTTGACTCTGCTGAAAAATGTGACCTTTTACATCACTTTAAATCGCACAGCCCAACTGCCTTTGGGTGCCACTTTTACATGTGTATTTTTAGTCTCTGCTGGTGGCTGTACAGTGTCACGGAGTTTTGAAAAAGACACTTTTTCTGGGACATTTTTTGTCTGCTAAAAAGAAAGAAGAAGCCGTCAAACAGACATAATCAGGCCCGGAAGAGAAGCTCCAGATTAAAGGCAAATTTGCGTTCCCCTCACACTGGTCAGATGTAAAATGTCAGATTTTTATAAACGCAGATATATTTGGCTGTTTCTTTCTCTGTCACTCTTTGACTCTACCTCTCTCTCTCTCTCTGTTTATGGCTGCTGACCAACTTTGATTAAATTGAAGCAACTGACCACAGCTTTACCCCCACCCTCCCTCCTCCCCTTTCCTTCCCACACACAAATGCTGATGTTTTTGTCTCCAATCTGTCATGTACCTCCTGTTTCCTCTGAACTCGCTGAGTAACAGCCCGTGACTAACAAACGGGGGAAAAACGTTCATGAGTCTGTCGAGAAAAGACACTTTTAATGTCAGACTGAAAGTGCGGCACTGAGACACATGCCGATGATTAGTGTGTTTGCACCTTTCCTTTGGATTAGTTTAGTGTAGCGAGAACTTTCTGTAACAAAAATATACGGAGGCGATAAGATGCGTCCACTAATAGAGATGAATTTACTTAAATTGATCTTTGTCATCTCTTCATTGAAGCCATTCATATCAGAAGCCGGATAAAAGTGAGACCTTCAATTTTAAATTGTTGAGCAAAATGTGCAGCTGATCGACTATAGTCAAACGTATTACCGTACAGAGCAGCTACATTTTCAAAATTATGTGAAAAAACAAAATCCCCTCAAGTTTTCCAAAAGTTCAACGTGACATGTTTAATTCCGGAGTTTTATCTGACTTGCTGTATAACGTTTTAATGTTTCCACTTTGTCAGTAATGGCAGTGACCATGCTTCGCAGCTCACTGAGCTCAGTAACATATTATACTGCTATACTTGTTACCCAGTATATAGGACAACAGAGTATGTACAAGCCCCACCAACAAAGAAGAGCCCCGTAAAGGCTGTTGTTCTTATTTACGCAGCCTGTAAAAGACTTGTAAATACAAGGGTGACGGTAGGGACGTCTTTAAAAATTACCCGTGACTGTTTATTCCCAGAAGCAATTCTGAAAAGAAAATGTAACCTTCCTGGTATCTAATCAGTGTTGTATTTGGTTAAAAGATCTCTGTTAAGAAGCTGATTTCTACTATCATTCACATGATGTCTTTGCTAACTGGTTAACAACTATAAAGGGTGAATGAACAATACTTTAACATCAGCTGTTACATTAAAATTCAGATTAACTTGTTTTTAAGAAGTCTGACTTTTTAAGTGTCATTTGGTAGGATTTCCCAGAAGCTGATTGGCTGAGGTTAACATGACAGTGTGGAGAGGAAATCCCACTGATAGGCTCACAGCACTTCCTATTGTTCAAGGGAGGCCCCGCCCACTATTTCCTCCTGTTTCTTTTTTTCTAACAGGCTGCATGCTATTGGATGAAAAAGCTAAGTCACACCCACCAAAAACCAAGCGATGCATGCTGGGAAAGAACGTGGCAGAAACAAGAGCTCACCAGCTGAGAAATGTTTTAAAAGACTGTGATATAAAACTATTTTTCATAAATGACACATGTATATGACCGTGAAGGCCAGCACAGATATGATGAATAACCTCTGAATCAACAAAAGTATAAGAGCTTTTTTCTTTTTTTTTACAATTTGCAGAGGATTTTTTTCCCTCATTCTGTTTGTATTTTTGTGCATGAAGCTGCATGTGACAGATCAATAGATGTGGCTGGTCAAAGGCTGTGATTGAGGCAGTGGAGGGTAATTGTTCCATGAGGAGATGAACATTAGCGGGGTCTTTGCCCTGTTCAGTAGAAAGTTCAGATATATTTGGACTTTTAAATACATTTATATGTCAGATAATATTGTTAGTGGTGAATATACCATTAAAACAACAAAAAAAGGTTGTAATATGTAATATGGTTAATAGCTGCAGTACTTAAAAGTCATGATTTGAATGGATGCTACAAATGGGCCTGAGGACTTGATGGTTGAATTAGATCCTTGGAGTAACAAATTCTCATTTAAATTAGTTATTTTGAGGTAATGGACAAATGTTTGCATTTGTTAACTATTTTAACTGTTTCCTTATTGTGACTAGCTGGCAAAAAGTGGATTTTTAAAAAAAAAAATTTTTTTTTTTTTTTTTTTTTACAAAGAGCGGTTTGGTCATATCTCAAAATAGACTTTGATCTACCAAAGTTAAAACATACTTTCCTGGCAGGTGTCACTGATTAGGTTTTATGCTGTGAATGTCAGTTAGGCAACACTTCATTTATAAATTTAAAAATCAAATGTGAGAGTGGATGTCACCCAAAAGTAATTCCATATTAAATTCCATAATTAAGGAAATCTCAGATGTTCTCTGAGGGAATTTATATTTCCATTTGTCTGAATATCACAGCTTTTGAACGCTGAATAATGGTCTTCTTATTTAGAAACTTGTATTTAGCTTCGGGATTTTAGATCATTTTAGACTTTTTTAAAATAATTTTGTCCTTTTGCTTACAGTTGGATTCAAATCATAGTGATTTCATGCCTCTCTGCACCACGATTGGTTGTGTCTAACCCCACCTCTCTGTGCTGATAGGACAAAACGAGTGCGCTCAGTCTGAGCAATGTAGCTGGAGTTTTCTACATCCTGATTGGTGGGCTGGGCCTGGCCATGCTGGTGGCTCTGGTCGAGTTCTGCTACAAGTCTCGGATTGAGTCAAGAAGGATGAAGGTGAGAACAGAGACATGGGGAAAACACAAAAAAACAAGTCGGCGATTTTTGCTTTTAAACACATTGAGAACTGAACCTGTATCTCTTAAACGAATCTGAGAAATGTTTTCGCTGGATATTGCACATATCTGATGTTGCAGTACTTTTTTTTTTTCTTTTTTTTTAGCTTATTTTGATCCAAATGAAGCACAAACGTCTATTACATGGCTGTCAGCAGTTGGTCTGTCCTGGCCAGCATGAACATACACTACATTGCCAAAAGTATCCATCTGCAGTGCTCGTCTGCCTTCACTCACATATGAACTTGAATGACATCCCACTTTTATTCATAAGGTTAAAGCTTTGCAGCTATATTAGCTTCAACTCTTCTGCGAAGGCTTTCCGGAAAGTTTGGGAGTGTTTGTGAACATTTCTGATCATTCTTCCAGAAGCACATTTGTGAGGTCAGACACTGATGTTGGATGAGAAGGCCTGGCTCGCAGTCTCTGCTCTAATTCATCCCAAAGGTGTTCTGTCAGGTTGAGGTCAAGACTCTGTGCAGGCCAGACAAGTTCGTCCACACCAAACTTGCTCATCCATGTCTTTATGGACCTTGTTTTGTGTACTTAGTGGGATTTATTAACTGTTACTGAGGTAGATATGATCTGGAGGGGAGGTTCCCAGAGGTTCTGAGCCTCAGCTTGAAATTCATCTGTTAAATACAATGTGGTGGTTTAAATTACTAACAGCTGCTGGTGATATGATCTAAATGAGTAGCATGGTACACAAAACAAGTGTGATTAGCACTTGGGAGCAAAAATATGTTGGAAGTTTGCAGCCAGGATGGGTGATGTGTACTCATTTGCTTGCTTGTGTGCATCAGTCAGGACTCTCGCAGGAGCATTTTGAAAGAGCTGGAGTCGTCAGCGATGTCAGTCCACATAAAAAATGCAGTAATTCATTCTGAACGTGATAAAAGCATGGATAACCTTCTCAAGGTTGTTTTTTGAAACAAAGCCGGCTTTGACAACAGATTTGATTTGCAAATTTAAGATTAAAAAAACAGAAATAACACAGACGTTCTCACAGAAGCAACACCAACAACCTGAGATACAGAGGAATACTGGTGAATGAAGGTGATGGAGACAGATGGGATCAATTACCAGTTTTATTTCTATGCATAAGTCACGTTGTAATATTGGCTGAATAACATACGTAAGAATTTACTGAGGACTTTATATCAGGTTTCAGGTGTAGGTATATGTGAATATTATCAGTGTACAGCTCATGGGCAATATTATACTTTTAAATATGGATCCAAGTTTGTATAAAGAAAAAAGACCAGTCAGACCACCACAAATCAAAGGCAGTACTTCACAGATAGAAAAGAATATTTTAGCCATATATAATTCCAGTTTAGGGTAGTGCAACAGATTCAGGCTGGCTTTAGTCAAGTTTAGTTTCCAGATTGGGTTTTCGTGTTTCAATTTAGCTTGGTACTTATTGGTTTCTGTGGTAGTTTAAGTTGTCTGTCTATAATAATAGGGTTAATTATCATGGCTTCAGAATTTCTGAATACATTTAATAGATTTTATGAAAGTAATGAACTTTCAGTCATGAAAACGTCCCAGTCGCAAATGTAACCAAAATCACAGACATTTCCTGTATATTTTGTGGTAGTTTGTTTTGTAGCACAACATCTCTGTAGGTATAATGACCACGGTCCCAGCTAAGTGCATGTTTTAAGCCTGGTCAGATAGATGAACATAATTTTAGTGCATGTCTCTGTTACACCAGAGAACTCAGAGTTCGTTCATTCACGGGTGCAGTTTTATTTTTAATCATGTGCATGAGCTGCTGCCCTTTTCTGCATGGAGCCACGGGGCAGGAGCAAAAACACTTCTGCCATTTCAAAGTACATCAGCTGAACTCTGCTCATCTGCCACTCGAGCTCCTCTTTATCGCCGGCGTCCGTATGTGATGAAACTGCGGTCGCCTCATTACTGACTGTGCTGGTTTATACTGAGACTTTGATGGGCTGCTCAGAAGGAACAAACAAGTCATTAGAGCCGTTTTTCCACAGCAGAGGCACCAGTTTATGGGGTCTTCTCTCCGCTGGACTTTGTATTCCCTTCAAATATGTGTCTGAGCACAACGGGAAGACTTAAAAAAACTCTGCAGCGGTGACACAACACGTGGGCAAGATTTCATCAGTAAGAGCAGATGGGGGCACATACGGAGCAGGGTTACACTACGGTTACCTGCTGCAGAGAAATTCATGTGGAGGAGCACTACAGCGCAAATGGGACTGATAATCAATAAAGGAATATCCATAATGCATTCTCTTCTGATACATTATTGAAACTAGGTTGTTAATATTGCATCATAGTCTCCCGTAACACTGAAGCAAGGGTTTTAACTTCACTTAACTAAACAGTTGGATTGTGAAGCTGTTCTGGTCTTTGCAGCTCTAGCCTTTCTTTCAGTTTAAGGTTGTTTCCATGTCTTTGTGCTCCAACACAACTTTGGTGCCAAGTTGCGATCAGATTGACCATCATCTAAGGCACCAGCACTTTCTTACTTCCCAGCACGTAACGTAATGGCTTTTTCTTAGATGCTTCCTCCATGCAAGACGTTCTTTGTCATTGTGGCATTAGCTGATACTGAGAGATAACGGTCCCATAGTAGAGGTCAGGAGAGTCTGTGTCACATTTTACTTTAAGTTTCACTTGTTGGTTATTTCTAAGAACTCAAAACTTCTTGGTCAGGTTTATGTACTCAAAAGTAACTGATTAGGTTTAAACACTGAAAAGTTCAGGATTAAGTTTAGATGCTGAAAAGAACTTTGTTAGACCGAAGCATTAAAAAGTACTTGATGAACTTGAGAGATTGTGGTTTGGGTTGAAATATCCCTTCACAACAGCCCAGCATCCTGCACTTGAAAAGGAAAGGTTGGAGGTGGCAGTCCCGCCTCCCTAATGCCACAACCCGATTCATCAGGGCATAGGTGCCAGTGGTCAGGACTCAAATAGCTAGGTCTAACGACTCAAAAGGTTAGGTTTATTTATATTTCATAAAGTAGTGGTTAAATTTAGGTGCTGAGAAGTAGTTCTAGTTTTCAGGTTTCTGAAAACTGCAGTTAGGTTTAGGAGAAGAGTGTGGCTTGGGTTACACAGCTCACAACAATAATCCATACACTCACTAATGATGAGATCTGAGTAACAGACCCCTCGCACTGATATCATAACCTAGTGCGTCAAGGCACAGAAACCAAAGGACACCCTGTGCTCAACAGAGACGCGACAGGGACTTTGACAAAACTGCATTAATTAATACCCAAGAGATGAGAACGTGCTAGAAGCACAGATACTGATCGTGTTCAATCCATGTATGACACTTTGTGTTGTCTAATCCCTCCATGTATATGCCACGTGTTGGGATGTTTATTCAAGAAAAGAAATGCATTACAAATTACTTGTTATTTGTTTAAGTAATGCATTATATTTCTTATTTATTCCCCGGAGAAAGTAATTTGTTGCATTACTTTTGCATTAAGTGGCTTGAGATGCTTTGTGGCGTAACTGCTTGTGATCAGCATAAACCTTATGCTTCATGCTCACACGCTGACACAACTTCCTGTCCTAATGAGGACACATGAGATTTTTCGTTCAGTTTAACTGTTAACACATGAAAACTCAAAGATCATTTTACTGAAAATTAAGAAAAGAAAAATGCAGCCTCACTGTTTCTGCTCTAACAGAAATGTGTGTAGCATTATTAATGAATCCTCAAAGGAAAAACTAGGTCAAAAAGAAAATTCCCCACAATCCATCCAAACCAAGTT
This sequence comes from Tylochromis polylepis, assembly GCA_015107715.1. Taxonomy (NCBI): domain Eukaryota; kingdom Metazoa; phylum Chordata; class Actinopteri; order Cichliformes; family Cichlidae; genus Tylochromis; species Tylochromis polylepis. The sequence continues at coordinate 10,445 of VVHJ01060618.1, read as the reverse complement.
GGCCTGATGTTGGCAGACGATCACTAAAGTTCTTCATTCTTCATGAGTAACTTCTGTGCAAACCTTGATGCTAATTTGTCACATAGAAGTGGAAACATTTCACAGAAGAAGTGAAAACCTGGACCTGCTAGAGGAAAAGTCAGATCACCAATCACATCAGGGTTAATCTTCTCGGGACAGATGAATTTTATCCTCCTGGAGTTTGCATGTGTGAGTTTTCTCCAGGTATTTGAGCTTCCTGCTACAGTGCAAAGACACGCCCGTCCGGTCAAGGTTGTACCTTCACTTTATGACAGTTAAGATGTCATAACAACAACTGTGCATTAAATAATAAAATGGATGGCTGAACAAACCGATTCAAAGTTCATGGTCTCTAGAGAAGGAATCCTTTCCACCTTTGAATACTGATTTTTCCTTTTGTGCCACTGTCTGATTTATAATCATAATTTTTAGAAAAATATTTAAAATTCTGGACGAATTGCCGCTTTAATGGCCTCAAGCTAAACTGTAATAACTGGTGATTATCCTGCTTCTTTACTCTAGTTTTTGACCCATTTATATTCCAATCTGTTTGCATTCATCTGTTTGAAACCTTCCACCTGTTTAACACCAGCTTTAAGCTTTTCCACCTATAACTCAGTGTCTTTATTACTTTTCTTCACATTTATTTTGAATTAAATCTCCACATGAAAATTCCCCTGTAACTTCTATAATCTCTTTTACTCGTCATCAGATTCTCACTTTTTGTACTTCAACTCTAGCCAAATCGACGAGTAATGCTTAAAATTCAACTTTAGCTTTAACAGGGCTGTCGTTGAGGCCAGAGTGACTGAAGGACAAATTTTCAGGACAAAAAAATCACGGATCTGCTTCACGATGGTTTAACAGGTGGCTGTTAATATCTGCAGGCAACAGCAGTGATGGTCTGACTCTGCAGGGACAGATGCCGTTGTGTTGTTGACATCATATGTAGAGCTGCTATCGTAATAAAACCCTCTATCGAAGTGAAAAAGATGGGCGAGAGACACAGAGACATGAGGGGAGATGCCCAGGGTACTCTGTGTCTGGCGTTCAGACGTAAGGACGCTCGCTCCAAGGCGTTGTAAGTGCTGAAGCTGCTTCAGTAAGTGAATAAATCCAGGATTTATTTGTACCAATCTGCCTGACGACTGTTGGCAATCTGCAGCAAACAGCGAGGGAGCGTGGGAGCCTCAGAGGCCCGATGCAGGATATTAACTCTGGATCCACATCATTAGTTTTACTGAGAGGTGAGGCTGAGGGAAAGAGCTTCATTCTGCTACTGAAAAACAACTTCTACTCTGATCGCTTTTGGTGATGACTCTTTTACACACACACACACACACACACACACACACACACACACACACACACACACAGTGTATTGTGGTACATACTCATTTGAGAGGAAAGCATCATTTATCCAAAAACTGGATGTGCAGCTGTGAAGTCATGGAGGCGATTAGGAGCCTTCAACCAGATCGCTGTAGTTTATGCCAAAAGTCTTCCTTCTCAGAGTCATAACTCTGTGAGCAATATTAACATATCCAAAGTGCATCATTATTTCTGACTTCAGCTCAATGACTGTCTATAAATCAAACTAGAAATCTGAGAAATAAAGAAACTAAAGAACCTCAGTGGAAAAGCCATCTAGTGTATGTTCAGTGGAAGACTGTAAACATCTGCTGCTAGGAGGTAATACTTAATGCTTACTGCTGTTAATTTGTTAAAACATCATTTTAAGGACAAAAACCCCCTCACATTTATTATTGACACCTCATGAGCTTTCTCGGCATCCACCGGGCTTCCACTCTGTGTTAGTGGATGTGGAAACCAAAACAACAAGAATATCCCTCCATTAATCAAATTAGTCAAAGTAAGTGACTAGTAGAATACATTTCTAAGATGAAATGGTTGTTATTAGGTTATTAATGCTGGAAGCGAGCGTGAACATCACATCCTTTTGATTTGTGCAGAAAAATCGTCTTTCGCATAAAGCGAAGAGTCTGGAAAGTACACTGGCTAAACATAAAGTTTTCAACATAGGAAATATGAAAAATGAGTAAATAAAAGAAACATCACGGACTCGAAGAATTTGTGGATAATATACAAACAGATTTTGTTGCCATCTGGTTATGGATGGAAATACAAATATCTACATTTCACTTGAAATGTGGCTGATTAATTCTGACCTTAAAAAGGTAATACTAATGCTCTTAACTGGAAACTGAGGTCAAGAGAAAAACTCACTGTTGAAACAATTAGAAGGATTTTCATCTAAATGAAAGAGTTTTGAATTATTTTTCCTCTTTGTCAAACTCTTTAACTAACTAACTGTTTAAACTGAATTTAAATGGAGACTTGTCTTGTGTCAGTCTGTGTGCTTAACTGACTTTTGTCTCATCTCTCCCTGTCTTGCAGGAGCTTATTGATGCCGCCATGATGAGCACCAGCCTTGGCGGGATAGCGGTGGCAGGAGGAGGAGCGGTTGCCGGCGGGTTAGGAGTTGGACCGTCGGGACTCGGAGGCGAGAATGGCCGCGTGGTGGCCCACGATTTCCCAAAAGCCGGAGCTCAGGGTTTACCCTGCATGAGCAAAGCAGCCGGCCTGGGACTGTCCTCCACAGGCATGTGATCCTAACCATGACTCGTTATTGGACAAGACGTTTCTATCCATCTACCTGTTTGTCAGTCTGTTGGTGAGGAAAGTGTGAAGAGAAAGAGAAGGTACAAGGTAAAGAGAAAAATGGAGGAGTGAAAGAAGAATAAGGATGAAATGTCCTATGGTAAGGGAAGTGAAGAAAGGGGAGGAAGAACCATAAAAATGGATGAATGGGAAAAGTGTTGAATTCAGAAGAGAAAAGAAAAAGATTAAGAGACATTTGGCAGGCAGAAGGAGAAGTGTTCATGTTCACCACGAATGACTGAATACTGCAGAACTCTGAACAGAGAGCACCTGAACAAAACACCTGAGAGGAATCAAGACGAGCAGCGGGGCTTAACAAACTCTGACAAAATGAACTGGAATTACTTTTTCTATGAGCGCTGTCTTAAACTGAAGCAGCAGAGGGGGCTGACCAGTGTTTTGGTTGGGGGGGAAACTTTTTTAAACCTCTTCTTGCCCTTCACTCCAGTCCTGCTCTTCCTTTGTGCTTCGTCACATTCACACAGAACACCGTGTCCAGATCGGAGAGGGCTGAGAACTTTGAGCATGAAGACCTTTTTCAGGAACACGCTCTGAAGAAACAGCTGATAACGCTCTGATCTGTGATCTGCCCCTATAGTTATAGTCATATTAATACAGTTTAGAAATACAGACTGATGTGTCATATGCTTTGAAATTGTGAGTGTGTTTATGTGGAGATAAGTTTACTGGTTATGTTTAAGTGTCCTGCTTTTGGGTTTGTATGTATAAACCATGCATCCTGATTCCTGAAGCCAGAGCAGCATCAATATGAAGCAGGATTAATCGGTTAGCAGATTATTTCAAGCTTATTAAAGAGTTTTTTCAGCTATGAAGGTGGCACTAACAAACCTCATCATACATAACCTCTTCAATTTTCCACTTTGCTCTAAGAATGATACTTTCTCTTTGCTGCTACCAGTGAAGGAAGTCCTGATTTCAAGCTACAGCAGCACTAATGGTGCGCTGCACCGTCACAGGAATTTACTTGCATTCATTTAGGGTTCCAGAAAATGTATAAAGATGTCACAAGCTCCGTGTAGCAGAGCAGGTAAAGGCAGTAGAAATAAGCTTTTTATGAAGGGTAGCTGGCCTCATCCTTAGCAACAAGGTGAGGCGCTCCACATTGAAAGGAGGCTGTTGAGCTTTTTCAAGCATCTAACAAGGATGCAAGCATAGCGAGTTTCTAACATGTTCTCTTTGCTTCCTAAAAATGTCCATGAACAATCATTACCCTGAACTTCCAAAGCAATTTACAGACCCCCTACCATCAAAACCCCCACCTTTCATGCAAAGACTGCAGCAAACTGGTCAACAGTGTAATTTAAGATGATCAGTTACTGACGTGTCAGATATCACCAGCTCTAACAATATGCAGTAACCAGGATGCTCGTATTATCATAGCTTCTGTATCGTTAATAGCAGGACACTACATATCCATGTCAGCGCGCTCACTGAAAATATGTTTTGTGGTAAATTTATGCTCAACTTTGCCTGATGTGACCCACATAAATTTTTAAGTGAGTGTGTTTTTTCCAATGTTTTACCTTTGGTTTAAAACACACACACACACACACCCTTTCCAGTCTTTTAATATACTCAAATATAAATTTTACCCTCTTAACATCCAGCAGGTCACCAATAATCCATTTTGAGTTCAGGTCTACCCCTTTATACAGAATTTTCACCTATGTGTCATATCCAAATGGAACTATTATAACAGAAGAACTGAAAGGCCAGTGTGCTTGTAACACAGTTAGTTTGAAAGGTAACAACTTGCAGTTTCTGAAACTATCCACATTTAGCATGTGGCTAAAGTGCAGCCATAATTCCAAGGGCTTCACTGGTGACCTGGAGGATGTCAAGAGGTTAAATCAGGTACCAGTAATATATGCTACAGGAAAAAACAACATCTAAGATCCAAAAATATGATGTCATAAGTCAAGATATGACCTAGAATTGTCTCAGACAGTCACTCCAGTAACAGACTGTAACAGGTGTCCCAAACCAGCACACATGATGAACCATCTGATCAGCTGTGAAAGATCTTTTTTATGGTCAACCAGAATTCCCACTTTCTGGATAAAACGTTCTGTTATTGATAGAAGCCATCGAGACAATAGTAGCTCATTTTTCTACAGGTTAGGAATGCAGTAAAATACCTTTCTGTGAGTATTAGCGTCGCCGTTTTGATTTCACTCAAACACGCAGCGGAGAGTTTGTAGCAGCAGCCTCCTGACAGCACCACCTTCGACCAACACAACCAGCTGCTTATCCTATACCATCAAAGGGACCAGTCAAAACAAAATTTCTAACTAATGGAAATGAACAACATCACCTGTATCCGCTGGACTATTGGACACACAACCCACAGGTCGTTAAAATTCTTCAAATTAAATACAAGAGAAACAAGACTGTGATCAGCATGCTGTCAGTTATAATACTGGATCTTACAGTTACTTTAAGTATCCACTAAACTCTGCCATGAATGTCAATAATCTCATATAATCACATAATTTCAGGACTTAATGTTGATTGGTGTTAGGGTCATGTGAAAGGTGTTCAGTGTGTTCCGTGTTATAAAGAAACAGCGTTTTCCTTCAGTTGGCTCAACATTTCTCTCTAATCAGAAAGAGGAAGCTTGTGACGACTCGGTTTGGTTTGGAGGTTGTTTCCTCACATTTCTCCTGGATTTCCTCCTCAGTGTTTTCTGGACTGCACTAGCAATCAAGCAGCACCGCAGCGAAACGTTTTATACTCTGAAACTGAAAAATCAGGTGTTCGCAGTTGTATATGAATGATACCGTGCCGAGCTTCGCCTGTTTGTCTGCATAATCTTTTTCATTTATTTTGTAATTTATAATCTTTTGATTTTTGTCACTTGCCCTATTTAATAAAAACTTACATTGTAAGCTTGACTGTTGGAGTTTTCCTTTTTTCCTGCCTTTAATGAGTTCAGATGATGACAGAACCAAGACTCTGCAAGACTAATTTGCCTGCTTGTTCTGGCACTTCACATTTCATTTGGGGCTTGGCAAATCAATTAAATCTGTGGGTTCGCGCTTGATTAAAGATTTTTATTGAATGTCAAAGTGCTTGCTTTAAACTACATCACATGATTTTCAACAGCTCGTTCCTCATCAAGCCATTTCAGTTTTCCAAGATTCTTTAATGACTTTGACCTTAACACCTTGTTAAGGGGTGGATTGCCCACTCTAAGTTGAGGCGTGTTCCCTGTAGTGGGGAAGTTTGAGTATCTCAGTTTGGTTTTCACGATGGATTGATGCATCATCTGCAGTGATGTCGATGGTATACCAGTATGTGGTGAAGCGAGGGCTTGAAGGTGAAGCCTGTGGCTACGAGCTGTGGGTGGTGACTGAAAAACTAAGACTGAGGAGAAATGAGCTTCCGCTGAAGAGTTTTTGAGCTCAGCCTTACAGATAAGTTGAGGAGCTCAGTCATTCAGCACTGGAGGGGCTCAGAGTGTCTCCTGGCTTTGAGTGTTGGTGAAGGTGGATGGCAGAGGTCGATCAGATAGTTGACTGAGTCAGTTGTGGGAGAAGCTCAGTGGCTAACACTGTGGCTTCACAGTGTCTTGTACTGATTGTGATGAGTTTGCACGTTCTTTACAGGCTTGTGCAGGTTTTCTCTCTGACCTTTGGTTATTTCCCACCTTTCGAAAACCTGTTGATGTGTCCTGAGATGGTTACGACAGCTCGGGAGATATTCTTACAGGTCAAATAAAGGTTTGAAAAAATAAAATTGTCAGAAGGTCGATGGATATAAACCGAATATCCACAGGATAATTAATTTCTTTGATGAACATCACGGTGTGAAGGAGAATTTATCAGGACGTAGAAAAAGAGAACTGCAATGCTCAAAAATAAATCAATAAATCCAACAGCACTTACACTCTGCTGCACTTTCATGAATGGCCCTGTGTAATATGGGATGACATTATCTCCTTTCTTTTCAAAATATTCAGTTGTATCCTTTATTGAAGGAGGTAATAAAGGAAGCACTGAAGCACCCTTTCTTTGTACTTACAGAATTCAGGTAGCTCTTATTATACCTCCTATTATCATCAGCATCATTCAGCCAACATAAACTGTAAAAGTCTCATCTATCTATCTATCTATATATATATAAATGGGTTAATGTAAGTTATTGAGCGTGTCTGTGTTTGGTTTTCAGTTGAAACTGTGTTGTTTGGTGATGGTGCTAAAATTCAGACCCGACTTCGACCCGAGTTTTGCCTCTAAAGAAAAAAGCGATTTTTTTGCAACTTGAGTGGGACTATTTTCCTCATCTTTCATGTTATGGAACATTATGAAATAATTTGTTGATACTCTGAAGCCACAGGGCAATGCCAGATGGGAGGTTAATTCAGATTGAGAGTCCTATTTCCCGCTCGACATGAGGCTCTTTGAAACTCTTTATCTTGTGTCTTTTCATAGTATGTATTCTTTCTATAGGCGAGTATATCTCTGTTAGATGGAGGAATGTGAAATCAAGCCTCTCTTCACTTTAATTGTCTGCCATTACCTGGCATGACCAATTGGTAGAAATGACGGTTGTATGCATTCTGCAGAAATATCCACAGGCAGCTGTAATGTTGTAATGTGGTGACTGAGCCTCTGTAAAGACATCAGGCTCTGAAAGAAAAAAAATGCCAAAAAACATTTTTTGATGAAATTAAACAGCAGGAGATACTCTGATGACCAACTCTCCAAAATCCACTGTAGAGCTGCCTGACAGCGGAGGCAGATCAGAGGAGTGTCACTCTGGTATGAAGTGATAATGTGACCAGCGAGGCTTGAGAGGTTCAATAAGGCGTCACTGCAGCAGACATTTCTGAGGAAAATCACCCTGGAGAAAGAACGTCTCACCAGCACAATCAGTGCGTCACCGTGAGACACGGAAAGCTTGTTTTCAAAGATTTGACAGCAACTCAGGAATCTGGAACAGCAGGCCCTTTTCTGCTGGATGCACGAAGAATCTGAACAATCCATTTTCCAAACATACCAGACTCATTATCGCCTACCTGAAGCCGATGTCTATCAAAGGGAACCTTTTATGCTTTTATTTCCTGTTGCAGAAAAAATCTTCCAGTGGTGGATTTTCACATTAGACATGGCCAAAGTTTCTAATAATGAGGTCAGTAAATGTACAAGTAACACTCTTTCAATGATGAGGACGTACACATCCTGGACAGAGAGGAACGCTGGTTTGAGTGGGGAGTCAAGGAGGCCATTTATGTGAAAAGGGAAAAACCATCTCTGAATGGAGGAGGGAGCCTAAGGGTACATCTGTCACCATCTTACAATGCTGTGATTGCAGCCATTCCCCAACTCTCTGTGAATGGTACTCATGGTTATTGATCAATGGTCATGAGAATTTGCATATTAATGATCAAAGAACTGACCTCACAGCATTCAGTGGGCTGGTTTCAGTAATTGTGCAAATGTACTGTTTATAAGGTTGAGGAAACCTGCAGTCAGCTGAGACTGAAGAAGTCACCTGGATGAGTGACGAAGCGTTTCTCCCACTGAAAACGCTACGTCCAGATGAACAGAATCAACTTTTTGGGACTCTGACGGATAGTTCATAATAATTTTATACCGTGTTTTTCTCGCAAACCTTAATTCTTATCAATGAAGGGATACGATTTGTGTGTAGCTTCATCAAAGCATCAAATTAGCAGAAAGTCAAGTTTAAATGCGATTACTGCAGCTGTCTGTTGTGTTTCCTGTCAGCCTGTGAATACCTGACTGAAACTAATCAAAGAACGTCGTCTTGAAACAAACAGGATAACTAATGTTATCTTTGATTCAAGCTAAGATTTAATTGATCTGTTAATGAGGTCGACATTACTCAGTTTACCTTTTCTCGGTGCAGACAGCCATCGATCAACACAACATTTGGCAGATCAAACTTCAAAGCTACAAAATGAAATGATTTTATTCCACCTTTCTAAATGCTGCTTTGACAATAATATTCCCATCTGCACAAAGAAAAGGTCAAATAGCAGACGTTCGCCTTCAGACACTCACAAATTACTTCAGGAATGAATCTCACATTGACACACTATAAAAGATGACGGAAGATGGGGAAAACAGAAGGTGTTTAATTTCTGAAATGTTTCTTGGCTTTAAGGGAGCAAACAAGGCTGCAGCAGAATTTCTTTGTAGAGTTTCTAAAGTTGGAGGCAAACCTCAGGCTGCTTAAAATTAAGTGGTTCATACAAGAAACTTCAGTAAATTGAGTGCGTTTATCTTTGCCTCTGGTTCTCTTGGTGTCCTGCAGAGTCAGTCCCCTTTGGCTCTTTCACCTTTTCTTCTCTCTGGATTATTTTTTTATTTCTTTGCTCTATTGATCATCTCTTGGTGCAGTGTCTTAATTTCCTCTCGTCTCTGTAAGTGTAACATTTCTTTGCCTTTACTGTACAAACACCCACTCCTATCTCTAACCTCTGTCTTTCTACCCCATTGTTCTTCCTATGATTTTATCTTTTTGTCCTTGTTTCTCTCCATTAGCTCTTTTCTGAGCTCTGAGGACTTCTCAGTGAATGGTTTGTTGTCCTGAGGGGTACGTCATATCACATAACACCTCATTACTCTCCCTGCTGCAAGGGAGGATGGAGACAGAAGGAGCCAACAATTAGCCCCAGAAAGACCCCTGATTAGGGGTTTGTGGCCCATTACCTTTTACTGTGAACCCTTGTGGAAGAACTGTGAGGTGGAGGAGGACTGGTTCCCGGAGGGGCTACTGGCAAAACTGCACACCATCCTTCACTGGAGAGACAAATAGAGGAGTTTGAAATAAAACAACACAAGTGCAAATGAGTCCTCTGAATGAAAATGGAACAAAAGCAGAGTTTATATTTGCTTAATTTTAACCCCTTTTCACACAAAATGACAAAACTAAAATACTGTAGAAAGCTAGCAACATTATCAAGTGTATGTCAAGTACAGTCTGAAATCCAAAGAGTTAGATTCAGGATTCTTCCAGAGTCAAAAAGATATCTCATTCTGATGAAGGATGGCATTAATGACACCCCAGAGTTGGCCCAAGTACACTGGCTCAAAGTTAACCTACACACAGTCCACAGATAAATTTCCCAGTTCTCAAACCAAACTGGATCAACACACCAGAAAGCTAGTCGGATATAGCAACCTTTTCCAGGCTAGACCACAGCTGGGAGGTTGACTTAGCTATCTAAAAGTGTTTGCATAGAGGTGCTTAGAACTCAGTGTTAATGGTAGAATGCTAACATGCTCCAATAGTGAGACATTTTGACATTCTGAATTTCAGAGGTTTACGTTGTTCTTAGCATTTTAGCTTGCTAAAAGTAAGTATACTGCTGACTGACACATGAGTGGGTGGTAAATACACTGCTCAAAAAAATAAAGGGAACACTTAAACAACACAATGTAACTCCAAGTCAAACACACTTCTATGAAATCAAACTGTCCACTTAGGAAGCAACACTGATTGACAATCAATTTCACATGCTGTTGTGCAAATGGAATAGACAACAGGTGGAAATTATAGGCAATTATCAAGACATCCCCAATAAAGGAGTGGTTCTGCAGGTGGTGACCACAGACCACTTCTCAGTACCTATGCTTTCTGGCTGATGTTTTGGTCACTTTTGAATGCTGGCGGTGATTTCACTCTAGTGGTAGCATGAGACGGAGTCTACAACCCACACAAGTGGCTCAGGTAGTGCAGCTCATCCAGGA
>VVHJ01060616.1:8448-45340 GCA_015107715.1 Tylochromis polylepis | reverse complement strand
GTGCTTCGAGGTTTCTGGAAGCTAGAATAACTCGGGGGTGTTGATTCATTTAAACTAACATAATCATCCTGCTGCAACCAGGTTTCTGTAAGGCAGAGTAAATCGATTTGTTGATCAATTATTAAGTCATGTACTAACAGAGACTTGGAGGCGAGAGACCTAATATTTAATAATCCAAATTTCACTGTTTTACTCTTTGGTTCAGATGTGGATACTGTATTGTTCTTTCTTTGTGATTTTTTATGTTTAAGTTGTTTATTGCTGGTTTTTAGTTTGTTTTTTGTCTGTTTGGGAGCTGACACAGTCTCTATGGAGATGGGTTTTTGGGGGGGTAGCAGGAGGAGAGAAGCTGCAGAGAGGCGTGTAAGACTGCAACTCTGCTTCCTGGTCCCAACTCTGGATAGTCATATTTTGGGGGGTTTAATAATACAGACAGAGAGCAGAGCAAAAGCAGCAAACAAAAAAAGACCTTTTAGTGTCCTTGAAGAAGCCTGTAAAACTATTCCTGAAAAATACTTGAAGAGATGACAAGAAAACTGAAAAGAAGAAAGAGTTCAGGCTGAGTTGAAGAATAAAGGTGGTCATACCAAATATTGGCTTTCAAACTCGTTAGAATCGAACAAATTCTGTTTTTGTCTGATATTGGCAATATATATACAGTGTGTGTGTGTGTGTGTGTGTATATATATATATATAAAATTTTTCCGTATATGTTTGCAGATCTTTTTCAATCTCATAGCAAAATGTAAAAGTTGTAAAGAACTGCAAAAAAGGGACAAAAAAATCATTTGGGGCAAATAATTTAATCTATTATAAGCTTTGAGTCACATAGTTTGTGTTAGATAAACGCCGTTTCCCCTGCTTTGACGTCACTTCCTGCATTTAAAAATGGCGGACGTCAATACTGTTGTCCGTAGATGAACTGTGGTGCGGTTCAGTCAGGTTGTTTGGAGCTGCTTCAACATGAAACGACTTCTCATCGAGCGGTAATAACGGGAGTAGGTTGAGGCAGGCTCGACAGGTAAATATGCTTTTTTTTTCCCTTTACGTTTTTAATTAGCTTGTTTGCAGTCAGAGGATGAAATGTGGCGCGCTGTGCGAAAGTGCTCTCATTGTGTAACACTGTTTATACCACAGACTGTTATGTGTACTGATGGCTTCGCTGCTGACTGAATTCTCGGAGGACAAACTTTCCCCGCAGGGAAGGAGCTAATTTTAAAACAGCAGCGAGTAAGCCGTCGTGTGGAAGATGTATAAGTTAGCCAGTTAGCAGTGCTTGTAGCCTGGGCCATAAGTGGTAAATATACACACTGTAGATAAAGTGAAGTGACAGACTCCAGCTGTAGATGTAAACTTAAACTCTGACAGTTTGTCTTGTGGGACATGTCTCATTCGCTTTGACAGTTTAATAGCATAGTAAGTACCTCATATAGGCGCACATGCTGCTTCCATTGATATGGTATCTGCCAGTATCTGCCTTGTTGAATGCTGTTGACCTGCTGGTAAATAAGAAGTCTGTTGTATCCCATAAGAGGCCTGTACTGTGAAGCAGGGTTTCATCTTAACCAAAAAACTTAAGGGTTAACGCTCAGTTTTCTGTACTACAAAAGTGGTTCACTTCTTACTGAGATACATCAGCATGGTAGCTTATGGTGCCAACCTAAATAAGTGAATACGTTAAGGTAATTTTCCAGATTAGAAATCAACATTTATGCCATCACCACCTATTGTTCTCTGGAGAATGGCCTCACCATTATTGGAACAACCTTTGAATTCCATTCGTCCATCAATTTTGTTCCACTTATCCTGTTCTGGAGCCTATCCCAGCTGTCATAGGGTGAGAGGTAGGGTATACCAGATCGCGACCTTACTGTAGGGTTATCACAGAGATAGACAAACATTCGATGATGATTATGATCGATATTGATCCCTGGTTCAGTCCTGGGAGGAGAGACAAATACATCTGGGTTGTGTCAGGAAGGGCATTCAGCATAAAAACTGCCAAATTCAAACATGTGGTGCTATGCTGTCGTGAATAGGGAAGCAGGTGAAAGTAGCTTTGTTACTTAATTCTAATCCATCAGATTCTCCTGTGTCTTAATGTCAGAGTATTTTGGGTATGCTGAACATGCTTTATAGTACAGGACCCAAGTTTTCCCCGAACAAAATAATGTGGCTGAATAAGAGATCAGCCTTGAACATCACAGTTGTCATCCTCATAATAACTGCTCACAAGTGATACACAATCTATCGTTGAAGTGGTCTTATTATACTTAACTGTTGCAATCGTGGGTGCTCTTCTTAACAAATAAGTTTAAAATAATGAAGCGAGCTTATGTACAAGCAATCCCAAGGAGCCAAGGGGTTAAAATTTTTAAAACTCCAGTTTCTAGTGTTTTTTCCCTACTCTGGACTTTGTATGATGCCTCTCGTCCTATGATAGCTGGGATAGGCTTCAGCCCCCTCGCGACCCTGCCAAGGATAAGTGGAAGAGAATGGATGGACTCTGTATGATGTCAGCATATACTTCTAAAAGGATCATCTTAGACACGAAGCTCTAGCTGTGAGAACAGAAGCATTCATGCATGTACAAACATACCACAGTATTAATATAAAAGTATTTGTAGAAACATTATTTTTGCTGTGGATCTACCAGCAGTTGATTAATGCTGTGCACGCTGAGGGACTCTGAGCTGGACATTTTCCGAAGAAGTCATCTGATAAAGTCAGCTAAAAAGGCTTGTACCAAGGCACAGTAATAAATAAATATGGATTAAGTTGAAATGTGAATTATGCAAGAGTACTAGTAGAGTATATTAAGTCCCGCTTAAGTGCATGTAAAAACGTAATGATTTAAGGAGGGATATAGGCTAAAAGGCAACAGAAATAAACAAAATGTATGGTAAGTGGAAAATTGGATTTTACTTAATTTTGTTTGTGTAAAAGAAAAGCTTCTTCCAGCTGCTCTCTTATTCACCAGGGGTTGCAATAGTGTGTAGCTCTGCATACTTAATTTGACTGATTTTTTTTGCACCGGATACCCCAAAGGGATTTGTGTTTCCTCTGGAGACTGAGCAAGAGATCTTTCACTCATTAGGTGAATGAGTAAACCACTACACTATGGAGCCATGGTTTGAATAAATGGCCATAAATGAATAAATGATGTGGTGTTTATTTTCTTTTTGGTGAGTGTTTCATAATATTTGCCCTCTTTGCAGAGCTTCAGCATGAGTAGCCGAAGAAAGAGGGCCCCTCCTGTGAGGGTGGATGAAGAAGCTAAGAAGAGGTTGAACTGGAACATGCTGGAGGACCGCAAGAATGAGGAAATCCAGGAAGATGAAGAGATACCGACTTGTTCCATTCTTTCAGCGGACCCTGCTCCTAGTAGCACCTTTCTCTCCCCTCCAAAGGACGCCACAGAGGCTGGCTGCACCCAGTCGGTCCAGTTTTCAGAAGAACTTCCCAGCACATCGTCAGACATCACTGCTGTTTCTACCTCCTTGGCACTTACTGTGTTTCCACTTTTGAAGCTCGGCCACATCTGGAAAGCACTCATCGGGGAGTTCAGTGTCAGGCCAGCCTGGCTCCCATCTGACTGCGATCAGAGAGCTTTCACGTTTCACAGGATGGGTGAGCAGCTCTGCATCAGTTACAGTAGCTGTGATGAGAGCTCAGGAGTGCAGTGCATTCCTGATGAGGACACTTGTACGGCAGAATGCAGCCTCCGTAGGATCCCATTGGAGGACCTCGACTGGCTGCAGAAGAGGAGAGTGGTACAGCTCTGTCACCAGGCAAAAGACGACTCAGTCAAGGTATGTAGGTATTTCTACTGGGATACAAACATCCATGTTTAGACTTGATTTTGTTAATAACTGGTCATGAAATTACCCTGCTTTTAAGTTAAGGTTTGGTTAAACATGATTTCTTATTTAAGCTTTTCCCTGGCTCTATCTTGCAGGTGGGGATTTACTTGCTAGAAACTGGGCTCGGGAAGCCAGAATTTCTCAGTGAGGGAAATGCTCGGTTGAAAAAAGCAAACCAACTGATGCAGAAGTTAATGGAGTATTTCTACGATTTCATTATTCTCGGTAAGCAGTCTCCAAGTTCTTCACACCATACTATAGCAGCACAGGGTTTACAGTTCACCTTGACTTGATTTTGTTGCGCTATTCTCCATGTAGAAGTCGTAGAGAATGAGGAGGAAGAATGTGATACCGACCTGGAGAGGCAAAATGTTGAGGAGCTCTACGATTATGTCAGGCATATACACCAGGAAGAAAGCCAGGAGGTGACCTATGATGTCCAGCATAAGGCTCTTATTCCTGTACTCAGGCCCTATCAGAGCCAAGCAGTCAACTGGATGCTGAGAAGAGAGAAATACAGGAACAACTCAAGTAAAGGTACTTCTGTTCATTCCCCTGCTACTTGTGCTCCTTTAACTGGAATTTTAAGTTGGAGCCCTTTGAATTTAAGAATTTTTGAAAACGAGATAACGGGGTTTTTTTCTTCCCTTTTTGGTAATTCTTTCTTTCATAAAGCTTCATATTCAATATTCACTGTTTCTTTGCAGAACAATCATTGCATTTCCTCTGGCGGGAGTTGGTCGCTTTGTGTGGCAAAAAGCTGTTTTACAACCCTTTTATCGGCTGGTAAGAACATAGTTATTCTCGTGTTAAAGGCTCAGATCTTTCAGAAACATTTTCTGCCTTTTCAGTATTATAAAGATGACAGGAATCTTATCTTTCTGCAAGCAATTTACACTTAAACTCAGTATAATCCACAGGCCTCACTGTCAGCAGTTTTATGGGGACTACTATTTAAGTTGAAATCACAACAGTTGTGTTATTATTTTGTTTGTTAAGCACCATTAGCATAAAACTTGACGGGAGAATTGTACACCATCAGTGGGGGAAAAAAATCCATCCATCCATCCATCTTCTTCCGCTTATCCGGGGCCGGGTCGCGGGGGCAGCAGCCTAAGCAGAGAAGCCCAGACCTCCCTCTCCCCAGCCACCTCCTCCAGCTTGTCCGGGGGAACGCGTTCCCAGGCCAGCTGAGAGATATAATCTCTCCAGCGTGTCCTGGGTCTGCCCCGGGGCCTCCTCCCGGTGGGGCATGCCCAGAACACCTCACCCAGGAGGCATCCTGGTCAGATGCCCAAACACCTCAACTGGCTCCTTTCGATGTGGAGGAGCAGCGGCTCTACTCTGAGCCCCTCCCGGATGGCTGAACTTCTCACCTTATCTCGAAGGGAGACGCCAGCCACCCTTCTGAGGAAGCCCATTTCTGCTGCTTGTATCTGCGATCTCATTCTTTCAGTCACTACCCACAGCTCGTGACCATAGGTGAGGGTGGGGACGTAAATCGAGAGCTTCGCTTTTACACTCAGCTCTCGTTTCACCACAACAGACCGGTACAGCGTCTGCATCACTGCAGCCGCAGCACCAATCCGTCTGCCGATCTCCCGCTCCCTTCTCCCCTCACTCGTGAACAAGACCCCGAGATACTTAAACTCCTCCACTTGGGGCAAGGACTCGTCCCTGACCCGGAGTGGGCACTCCACCCTTTTCCGGCTGAGGACCATGGCCTCAGATTTGGAGGTGCTGATTCTCATTCCCACCGCTTCACACTCGGCTGCGAACCGTTCCAGAGCGAGCTGGAGGCCATCACCGGATGAAGCCAACAGAACCACATCATCTGCAAAAAGCAGAGATGAGATTCTGAGACCACCCAAGTGAAAGCCTTCCGCCACTTGGCTACGCCTAGAAATCCTGTCCTGGCGGAGGAAAAAAAATGTTTGTGTAATTCGAATGAGTTGACCCTTTAACTGTTATCACATTTAGGTGACTCTCAGGTATGAGATATTTCAACAGCTATTAGAATTTAGTTTCTTTTTTATTTTCAGCTTAATTCGAGAATTTCCACTGGCTGGCATTGAGTGGCCTGGTGGGATCCTGGCTGATGAGATGGGGCTTGGAAAGACGGTGGAAGTTCTGGCTTTAATCTTGTTTCATACCCGGCAGGACCTCGAACAGGAGGCTCTCACACTCCCTGTGGTTAGTAGGCCTCTACTCTCATGAATGCCACATTTTTTTTCTTCCCTAAACTTTGTAATCAAATCTTATGTATGTTTGACATACAGTGGTTTATGATTTATTCGTTTTGTTTTTAATCTTGTGGCTTTGCAGGGAAAATCTGTGAATTACTTTGTTCCTCCTCCTCCGCTAGAAAGAAAGAAAGTTATCAGCTGCAAGTCTGAAGCTCAGCCTAAAATTAAAATATCCTACCCAAGTATGTCACTCAAGTCCTTTTAGACAATCCTCATAAGTCACTGAAGTTTCACACCTTTTTGAATGATACTTCTATTTCTCCAGCTGTGCGTGTCATGCTACTCACTGCTATAAAGGAGATGAGATCTGGCAAGGGGGCCTCAGTCAATGCTATTTTCACGTACATCCGAGCCACTTATGGCTATGACCTCCTCAAGAACCGCAACCATATCAGGAAGACGTTGACAAAGCTTATAGATGAAGGCATGGTTGACCGGGTCAAAGGTCGCGGCTTGGCGGGGTCATTCAAGCTGGGAAAGAAGTATAAAGAAACAAAGAAAACATTTGCAGGATCATCAAAGTCTGTAAGAATAAAGAACTTCTAATATGAATGTTTCATGCTACAAATATGACTTTATTGTGTTGCCTGAGTTCGGTCTGCATTTGTTTTTCTTAAGAGTTCAAAAAACACGGAGAGCACGCCCAGGAAAATGTTTCAGAGACGAGCAAAAGAAAAGGCAGAAGCAGCTCTTCAAAACTCTCTCTCAGAAGATCAGAGAGATCCGAGCACCCCTACATCTGACTGTCCTGTCTCAGAGGAAGCAGAAACAAAGAAAGAGTGGGATGAAAGTCTGAATGAGAAAGCGGATCAGCCAGATGACATGCTGGATTCTTCCACAGCATCGTTACAGGTGTCTCAGGATAAAAGTGACTCAGATACACGAGACATGTGCAGAATAGCTGAAAGAGGAGGAGCCCCACAGCTCGATGACAAGGAGACGGAAACCCCCACCAGAGCGTCTGTCGTCCCGTTTAACACCCCTGACTACAGATTCGAGTGCATCTGTGGTGAACTCGGCATCATCGACTACAAGGCCCGCGTCCAGTGTATGAACTGTCAGCTGTGGCAGCATGCAGACTGTGTGAACTATAAAGAGGAGAGCCTTGAAACTACACCTTTCTACTGCCCTCACTGCCTGGTAGCCATGAAACCGGTGTCCACAGGAGCCACCCTCATCATTTCACCGAGCTCCATCTGCCACCAGTGGGTCGAGGAGATCAACAAGCATATCAGGTCCTCCTCCTTACGAGTGCTGGTGAGAGAGTAGATTCATACATGAGTCTCTTGGTAATATGTCACATATAATATGCTCAAAATCTAAAATACAAATAAAATAAATGTTTGGTCCTAGCAATGCTATGTTATTATTCTGCCTTCTACTAACACCTCTAACAATAAGAAGCTAGTTTCACCCACTTTCAGTAGCTTTGCATTTTTGATTTGGTAGATTTCTACAGAGTATACCTCCAAAGGGATTTGTTTTTCCTCCCAGAAATGAACAAGTTTGCCAAATATGTAAACCACTATGCTATGAAGCCATACCAGTCTAAATTAAATTTACATAATATCAAGCCACTGTGAGGCCTTTTACCAGGAGGGCGCATATAAATAATTGCAAACGGTGGAGTTGATGCTGATAACAGCTGTTAATCGTGGCCAGTGTGTGCACCACATTAAACGATATTATTGTTGTGTGTGTTTTAATAAGTCAGGTGAAGATTAAAAAGGGAAACTTACTCTGTGTAAGGAGCAAGTTGAGGTGGATGAGAGAGCTTTGCTTCCTGTTTTGATTATTTGCTGTTTGGTTAAGTTTGGGCACAAATACTGGTTGGATGTAAGTAACAAAACTGTTTTGTTAAGATTAAGAAAAGACCAGGGTTTGGTTTAAAATACACCCTCTACCTTCCAACTTTCAGGTACTGTGAAAATGACGCACTCACTTAAATCATTGCATATTACACTACTGTACCATCACAACAGTGCGAGTAGTCAGTTGCAATGATGGTGCAGGAGCAAAAACAAGAACAACACAAGACAACATTGTGCAAGCACCTCACAACTTCTATAACTGGTTAAAGCGTGCACTCTTTTATCTCACCTGTGTTTCTTTTCATATCCTTGGCATGCCTAATTATTTTTGCCTTTTACTTTCCTCTTAGGTTTATCAGGGTGTGAAGAAACATGGATTCATTCAGCCTCACATGCTCGCCGAGCAGGACGTGGTCATTACCACCTACGACGTGCTGCGCTCTGAGCTCAACTACGTTGACATTCCCCACAGTAACAGCAAAGATGGCCGCCGCTTCCGCAACCAGAAGCGTTACATGGCTATACCCAGTCCCCTGGTAGCTGTGGAGTGGTGGCGAATCTGTCTGGATGAGGCTCAGATGGTTGAATGCCCCACTGCAAAGGTGAGATGAGGGAATCCAGTTCTTGTTGCATCTCACTTTGTTTTGTTATTTAAACGTAGTTTACGTGACCACCTGATGTTGATCCCATCAGGCTGCGGAGATGGCTCTCCGTCTTGCATCTGTTAACCGCTGGTGTGTCAGCGGCACTCCAGTCCAGAGAGGCTTAGAAGGTAATGTGAAGAAACTGTTAACACAGAAGAAAAAACAAAAGAAATTAGGCAGGCTATGAGTATGAATGCAAATGAAATTTTTTATGTAGCACATAAAAATATAAAAATAAAAATAAGTGTAGGTTTTCACTGTCTTATGGCAAAGAAAATGCCAAAATATAATAAAACAAAATAGGACTTTGTTTTTTTTTTTTAATGTATTCACAGTAATTAATCTGTCAAGGTTGTGATTTCAAGCTTTGGTCTCTTCAGCAGTAAAAAAAAAAATAATTAAGACTTAATTTTTTTTACTGTAGATCTGTATGGCCTTGTGCTTTTCCTGGGAGTTGACCCGTACTGGGTGAAACACTGGTGGCACCAGCTTCTTTATCGTCCCTACCGACGTGGAAATACGGAACCTCTGTACCATGTAATTGCTCAGATACTATGGCGATCAGCTAAAAAAGACGTCATTGATCAGGTAGGATTTTAAAAACATTTCTCTGATCGTTAGCCTTGATTTGATTGAGACTGTCTGAAGAACTATTTTGTCTGACCCATTTTTTTTTTTCATATGAAACCCATCCTTAAAGCGTTCTCTTTTCTCTTGTTGGTCTTTTAATGCAGTTGCACTTAATTTAAAAAAAAAAAGACCATACAAATGAATCGGCAAGACTTAATGTTATATTTGAAAGTTTGTACTCATCTTAGATGGTCTTGTTAATCTTTCTCAAGATTCAGATCCCGCCTCAGACAGAGGAAGTGCACTGGTTGCACTTCTCGCCCGTCGAGGGTCACTTCTACCACCGTCAGCACGAGGTCTGCTCCCAAGACGCTTTGGTTAATCTCAGGAAGATCTCGGACTGGAGCCTGAAACTTGGCAGCCTCGACCGCCGTACCGTCAATACCATCCTGTGCCCGCTGCTCAGGCTGCGTCAAGCCTGCTGCCATCCACAGGCTGTCAGAGGGGAGTTCCTGCCTCTGCAGAAAAGGTATTATGATCTCAAGGTGCTTATGCATGCATGAGATGAGGTCTTTTTAAAGGCAGCTGCAGCAGTTAATTAACAATCCAGCTAGACTAAATCACAACATTAGGATCATTGAAGCCCCCCAGCAACAAAAAGGTTGCTGGGGGTGTTTATTTAAAGCTGACCCATTCTGTGTAATCTGCACTGGAGGATTTGTTAAGCAGGTTTGCCTGCCTCTCTGTAGCACCATGACAATGGAGGAGCTCCTGAAGTCCCTGCAGAAGAAATGTCGAGTGGAGTGTGAAGAAGCTCACAGACAATTGGTGTGCGCACTCAATGGTTTGGCTGGAATCCACATCATCAGAGGTATAGATCCCCACTTCTATACATCTGCTCCCTTTGCTCTCAGGTTCCCATGGGAATTAGTTTAAACAAAACAGAGGCTATGATCTCATCTTTGTGTCTCCCAACACTTTTTGCACTGGGATGTTTTGTCAAGGCTGGTCTCAGTAAAGTGATATGTTTATTGTTGCTGTACTGAGGTAATTTGTTTGCTTGACATGCAGTGGATTTTGAGTGGCACTAAGGATGACTATTTCCTTTACCACCTGCAGGTGAGTTTGTAGAGGCAGCAGAGATGTATAGAGAAGTGCTCCGTTCATCAGAGGAGCACAAAGACAGACTGAAAACTGATTCGTTACAGGTATGTGGCCTCATACATTTCACCTCTACAAAGACTGAGGGAACATAGAACTTAATAACCAGAAGCTAAATTCTTTATGTTTCTGGCTCTTAGTATGTTCATTTATTGAATACATTGTGAAAAATGTATTGACATAATTAATTTTTGATTACTTTTGCCATTGTGGTAAAACAGAGGCTTCATGCTACCCATAACTTGATGGAGCTGCTAAGTGCAAAGCATCGTGGGATTCCCCCCACCCTCAGAGATGACAGACTAGATGAAGAGGTGATTGACAAATATATATTCTACTATCAGAATGTATTTATTTATCTTTTAAAAAAAAAAAATCAAATCTGTGTTTTAAGAATTACTACTGCAGTTTTATCATTCTCCCTTCTACTCTGTAGGCCGAGCAGCTGCGACAGCACTACATGACCAAATACGACTCTGAGGTCGCGGACGCTCGTCAGGCTTTGCAGCCGGTGCTGCAGAACATAAAAGAGCTGAAGCGAAAAGTGAGAACTTCTTTACCCTCGGGGAAATTACATATTTTATGAAAAGATTACATATATAAAGAGAGACATAAGTGAAGTTTAGAAGTGCAAAGCCAGTATCTTAAGATCATAACATTTCTGCACTGATTGCCTTTTTATATATATCGTCTGCAGTTCCTAAAATTAACTTACTGGAAATGTATTTATAATGACATTTTATTTGGATCTGTTAATGAACTCCAACAAATTAGCACATTAAAAACAAAACTGCATAGCGGGAAATTGAAGCTTAGTGATCAAATTATTTTAATAAAAAGAAAATAGTAAATGTAGCTAATGGCATCATAATTGGCATCCTGCTCGTTACTTACACACACAGTTAATCACAGTAATATTCAACCACTTTATCTATTTTTCTTAAGGTCAAGCTGAACTCTCCATGGTGGCTGGATGTTATTCAGAGGGCAGTCCGCTGCTCCACTGATGACGACCTGGTGTCCCGCATCAAGAATGAGCTGACGTCCAGCTATAAACAACAAGCTCACAAGCTCTCCATGGCAGACAAGTAAGCACTCTTTATCAAGTAGTTCCTAGTAGTTGCATGGTAGTTACAAGCAGTTACCTTGTAGTTATCAAAATCCCAGATGCTTCAAATGTCTGGTGTCCTGCAGGTTTCGTGATGCCTATGGTCTGCAGTTTCTGCTCACCACACAAATGCAGGATCTGATGAAATCTCAAAAGACCGTGCAAGATGCAGTGAAAAGTCTTGAAGGTCCGGCCTCGAAAGAAGTTATTGAGGAGGCCACAGTTTGTCATCTCAGACCAATGCGATTGCCACTCAACAAGTAGGTCGTCAGCATTTTGTAGCTTAGTACGAGCAGTGTCAGAAACCTTAAAATGTTCAATTTATAAAGTTATGTGGAGGTTATATGACAGCTTTTCCTTGTGTTTCGTAACCCTTCTTTGTAAATACTCTGAAATTTATTTTAACTAATATCTGTCTTGTCATATTCTAGCTGTGTTTTTTGCAAAGCAGATGAACTTTTCATAGATTATGAGTCCAAGCTGTTTTCTCACACGTAAGTAGAGCAGGAATTTGAAAGCCATCATCAGTCAGATTACATAACCAAGAGGTGATTAATCAGTAAAATTCCTTCACAGTGTCAAAGGTCAGACAGCCATCTTTGAAGAAATGATCGAGGATGAAGAGGGGCTGGTCGATGACCGTCTCCCCACCACCAGTCGAGGTCTGTGGGCAGCCAGTGAGACAGAACGCACTCTGAAGGCCATCTTGTCTTTTGCCAAACTTAAACGCATGGACCCAGACCTGGTGGAGGAGGGAAACACTTTTATGGAACTGTTTGAGAATTGGAAGAAGGAGTACAAGGTTTGTAGGCACACTTACAACATTACAAGGCCAGAAGACAACAAGAGTATCTTTTATTCTTTAAAAAGCTGCATTCTTCCTGTAGGGCTTCAATAGGCATTTTTTAATATGTATTATGAGCAGTAGCTTGAATAAAAATTCTTTTTTCTTTTTTTTTTTTAAGTCTTGTTTTGGTCTTAAAAAGATTTTAGTTTCTCAGCATAAAGTATTTGACTAACTATTCTATCATATATTGCTCAAACATACGGGATGATAGCTGCATTTGTTTCTCCTCAGGTGCTGCACGAGTACTGGATGGTGCTCCGCAATCACGTGTCAGCCATTGATGAGCTGGGTATGGCTACTGAGAGGCTACGTGTGCGTCTGCCTGATGAACCAAAGCCCAAACTGCCGCATATCATAGAGCCCCATGAGGCAAGTTAAAGACAGTGGCACTCATTTAGCCTTGCTGCATGCTTATGTCAATCTGGTAAAAGATCATTTATACAAGTCGTGACAACATGAGTGACTTGTTAATAGGACTGTTAAACGATTGGCTCTTTGCAGAGTTACTTTGCTTCATAGACTGTCTTCAAGCTAACTGTCAGCAGACATTTAAGTGGGGGGTTTTTTTGTCTTCCCCGAGTGTTTTCTTATAGGTTATTGCTGGATCAGTGGGTTTCTGCATATAATGTAGATCTTTATATTGTGATGTAAAGTGTCCTGAGATGAATGTCCTGATATTTTTCATTATCTGACCCCTCCTCTCGATTGTTTTGCTCCCAGGTGGAGCAGAACAGAGTCAAACTTCTGAACGACCAAGCTGTGGCAAAATCTCAGCTCCAAAAGAAGCTCGGCCAGT
The DNA here is from genome assembly GCA_015107715.1 of Tylochromis polylepis. Taxonomy (NCBI): domain Eukaryota; kingdom Metazoa; phylum Chordata; class Actinopteri; order Cichliformes; family Cichlidae; genus Tylochromis; species Tylochromis polylepis. The sequence continues at coordinate 32,294 of VVHJ01060616.1, read as the reverse complement.
TTCTGTATCTCACAAATCTGGAGAAGGTAATTTTATAGTTGATAGTAATTATACAATTCATAATGTTACCCTAGCTAAATGTATTATGTGAGCTTACTCTGAACAACATACATTTCTTGATCCAGTCGCAAGACAAGTCTACTGGAGGTCTGAACCCAGAGCCATGTCCCATTTGTGCCCGGCCTCTGGGACAGGAGGTGAGAGTCCCCACTTCTATACATCTCGGTTGTTGGGAACATCTCAGTAAATCATCAGTTTGTGAAATATTCATACCAGCCCGTCTGGCATCTTTAACCAAACCGCTTACAATCTGCTTTCTTCTTCATTCTGATGCTCAGTTTGAACCTCAGCAGGTCATCTTGACCATGTCTGCATGCCTAAATGCAATAGGTTACTGCCTAATTAGATATTTGTGTTAATAAGCAGCTCAACAGGTATACCTAATGAAGTGGTTAGTGATGTTTGTAATTAAAGAGCTGCAGACATACTCTACTATTCATACTTTAAAATAATATCTTGTTCTTCTGTCTTTTCCAGTGGGCCGTGCTGACATGCGGACACTGCTTCTGTAATGAGTGTATTGCTATCATTGTGGAGCAGTACAGCGTGGGCTCAAGGCGGCGTGCCATCAAGTGTGCCATTTGTAGGCAGACTACATCCCACACAGAAATCTCTTACGTGTTCACCACCCAATCATCCAGTCAGGACCAAGACATACCAGTCAAGGTCAGTCAGCGACCCCATTTTCATGTAATACAGGCAGAGATGGCCAGATACCTGTAAAGAAAAAAAATAATTGTATAACACAGCCATGATAACGTTCCTCTTCCTGTGTTTGTCAGGGAAGCCACTCCACCAAAGTGGAGGCAGTTGTGAGAACTTTGAAGAAGATTCAAGTGACCAACCCCGGGGCCAAATGTCTTGTCTTCTCCACGGTAACAGTAAACTATCTGCCCTCTGCAAGTCTTACTTTGGCGATATCGAGTTTGGATCTGACCTGTTTTGTTGCCTTTTCTCTTGTGCACAGTGGCAGAGTGTTCTGGACATCATTGCCAAGGCCTTGTTTGACAATAACATGGAGTTTTCTCAAATCAATGGAATTCACAAATTTCAGGTTTGAATTTGACACATAATGAATGCCACAATTTTTAATACACACACCTGCTTAACTTTTCTGTTGTTGTTGTTTTTTGTTGAAATACCACAGAGGTAAACATTTGCAGTAAAACCCCCTATCTAAAGACTGTCTAAATACCTGCCTACTAGGTTTTCCTTGATGTATATTCTCCACCACCAGCAGCTAAAACAGCTGTTAGGCTTGCTGCTATAACTCATTCTTCATATGAGGTTGTTTTTTGTTGTTGTTTTTTTTTTACCTGAAATCATCAACCCTAAATTCTCAGTATTTCTTCCTTTACCGCAGGCCACATGCTTTTTTTGTGTGTGAGATATACTGCCAACAAACCAACAGGTTGCTCAATTGGATAACAATAAAATAGATTATCCTTATTGGAGATGAATCCCTGCCTCTCATATACAGAGACTTAATAATTAATGTTTTTCTGTAGTAAAATACCATATAAAGACAATGAATAAATATATTCATTGTCTGTGGGGTTTTTTTGTGTATTAAAAAGGAGAAATTGGATAAAATCGGCACATTAAATAATTGTTTGAATTTGAAAATACACAGTACTTAAATTGCAGTATAAATTTGTGGGGCGCTCCTCATTTTTTTCTTAAAATAAATCAATTATCAAAGCACCTCTTGATACAGATGTGACTGTAATTTGTGTATTATTGCACTGTTCATTGTGATTTTCCAGGAGAATCTAAGTTCCTTCAAGTATGAAGAAAAGATCAACATTCTTCTTCTGCCTCTCCACACGGGCTCCAATGGGCTGAATATCATCGAAGCAACACACGTGTTGCTGGTTGAACCAATCCTCAACCCTGCTCATGAGCTCCAGGCAATAGGCAGAGTGCACCGGATTGGCCAAACCAAGTAAGGAGCAGGCAGTAAACCGCTGAGGTTTCAGCAGTACTTTGTCAGTGCTTTAGAGCTTCGTGTAGATGTGTTGATGTTGTAAGCTTCTGCATTTTAAATTTTTCTCATCTTGTGAGCATCGACTTCAAAGCTGCAGTAGGAGCAGTTAGAGTATGACACAGGAATGAAAACGTGGAGAATTTGTTAGACCTTTTATCAAAATAATATTTATATAAAATATTCCACCCTCTACTGATCGAAACGCAATAAAGAAATGCTCATTTTTGTTTCCTCTATCCACCAGGCCAACATTTGTTCACAGATTCCTCATCAAATCTACCATTGAAGAGAGGATGCAAGCAATGCTGAAGACAGCAGAAAAAAGGTGCGTGTCAGTTCTTAATGCTGCTATTTTTGTATTTAAATACAAGTTCAGAAGGTCAGGGGATACACTGTTATCAAAGTACCAATAAAAGTCTTTTTGATTCCAGTCACACCAGCACAGCCATGAAGCACTCAGAGGCTGCGGTACTGACAGTCGCTGACTTAGCTGATCTGTTTACTGAAGACACTGAACCTCTGGAGTGAATCTCAGCACTGGGCTCCTCATAGAGGGATACCAAGTAAAGAAAACAGGCAAAGGGAGTCCACGATTTACACAGTGGTGACAAATTTTGCACATTCCACTTTTTTTATATAAGCATCCTGATGTTATGAATCTGTGATGAATGATGACTACAAATTTCCTACTTGTTGAATTTTAACTCTGAGCTGATGCATTTGCATCACTCGTCATAGTTGTATCTTACTGGTCCAATAACTTGTTCAGCTGTGTTTGTTTATCACATTTAGTCAGATGTGTGCATTTATGTGCAACATCACTGTATCTCCAGATGGATTGAACCACTTTGAGGCATTCTCACAACATTCAGGAAATAAAAGTCTGTGAGTGACAATTCGTCCGCCTGTTATGACCAGCTTTTTTTTGTCCCGTGCTTTTACTGTGTAGTAAAAATAATGAAGCAGGAAGGACGCCATTGATTTGTGCTCACCTCTGACATAAACTCACTTTTACTCCTTTACAACTAAAGTGTGTAAGACTGTCGCAGGATTTCTTCGGCAAGGCAATCGTCTTTAAGTTATTTCACTGTTGAAACAAAGCCACACAATGGCGCCCATCTTATTTGCAAGACAAAAAGAAGCACAATGTGCAGAGTGTTGGAAACTAATCTTGTAAATCAAACTTGTAAAAATTGTGTGACGATGTTCTCTGCTTTACAGCAACTGTCTCATTCTTTTCTATTCCTAAAAATTGCCTGGTCAAGCTTAAGAATCATGTGGCTTAATTAAATGTTACTTGTCTTAAACTGATTAAAATAATCATTCCTTTCTTGTATTTTATGGTCTCTTCTGCCACACACATGCACTCACTGGTACTTGGCATTGTTAGCGAATTGCCCTTGACTCGTAATGAGTTTCTTTTCACCTGACTGACTGCGATTCCCGCACTAGTAAAGATTTTAAAATGTCCAGACAAAAGGTGTAGACAACAAAGAGGGATAGCCTCGTGTTCCTTTTTACATGGTTACCAGACTTCTTGTTACTCCGTGTAGTAAGAAACAGTCATAAGATGTTTACTAAGAGAACGTCGCCGCAGTAGGTGATGACATGCGCGTTACCTTGGACTCCGCCCGGTTCCCCCTATTCATGCGTGGAATCTCGTTGTTGGGGGCATCATTCAAGCTGGTGTTTTTAAGGCTTGAGGGAGGGCCGCAGTTCATTAGTTTTCAAGGGGCTGGAGTAAGAGAGGGGTACTACATTTTCTGGTGTCAGATTGTGGTGAATAGCTCCCAGAAGATTCACAGAGTGTCAGAGAAGGAGCCAAAAGGCAGTGGAGTGGCTGAGCTACCAGAAAGCAGAGAGGGAGAGTCTTTGCAAGATGGCATCTGCCAGTTTGGTTCTTGTCTGGCTACTGCTCACTATGAGGATGGTCACCTCGGCAGTCCATCTGGAGCCAGAGGAGGGGGGTGAGCACAAATTTCATATCCCACACATCTGGGGATGAATTTAAAAAAAAAAAAAAAAACTGATTATTGATTAGCATGTTTTGTTTTGTTTTACTGGCTGCAATAATTTTTAAAAAGTTCTAACACTTGGGAGGAGGATTTAGTCCTTCAAGTCCAGTAAAGGCTTTTGTCAGTATAACTGGTGCCTTCCTTGCCAAAAGCTATATGGCTTGACATTAAATGCAGTAACAGGTTTCAGCCACATTCAGGTCTTGACACTCTGAAAATGAATGAAGCTCAATTATTAGTATAGAAAATAACCTTAAAAAAATTATATATATATATATATATATATATATATATATATATATGCTCAAAAGTGGTGAATCATGGTATAATTTTGAACAGGCGAGGATCTTAATAATACTAAAGCTAATACTTTTGATGTTGGTTTGGTTGATTCAGTCATTGGTGGCTAGACTGTGGGTCCACTACATCTGCTGACTGGTTAAATAGTAATATACCTGTTTATAGATACTGAATGTGAAATGTGACTTTGAGTTGACAAAAGGGATGTTTTTACTAATAAATCAAAAGTACTTCACAGTATCTTATCTATGTTTGTTTTTTTACTGTTAGAACTTAATGAAACTGTCATTTGTACCAACGACCATATGGAGGTTGTTATTCCGAGCGCTTTTTTCCTCAACAAAGTGCCTCCAGTTGACGTAAGTAATCATCAACCAATCATTAATAATGCCAAAGCATTGTGTCATTTTGAGTAACAATTACATGTTCGTCTCTATTTATTTTATGTCTTCTCTTTTTAGGCTTGGGATTTGCATTTAAATGATCCAGAGTGTCGTGGTGATGTAGTGGGAGAGGACTATGTTTTCAGCATAAAGACAAATCTGTCAGATTGTGGCACTCTAATGGTATGATCCATCTTTGATTTGCTTTAAAATGCGAAGATTGCTCTTTCAGGTGATCTTTAAGTGTGAACTCGGATATCAAATTCAGGTAAACCTCATATGAAGACAAGCTGCTCTTTATTACCTCCATTAATGTTAAGAGAATCCCCTTGAGTTAAAGTGTCTACAGGTGCTGAGGGAATATCTTCCGATCCATGTATTTATCCTTACATAAAATATCAGCACTTTCTTTCTACCATGATGTGAATGTGGACTATGAGGCTCTGTGTTCAGATGTTGTATGGAAGTTAGCTCATAGCAAGTATAATAGATGGACAGAGAAAGGCACACACTCTGAACCCAGAGAGAGGGAAATGAAGAGAACAGAAGGGGAAGAGTGGCATTTATTCAAGAAAGCAGGACAGAGCTGTTCTTTTTGCCTATAACAGGGCAGGGGCTCATTTAAAGCATCAATGAGACTCTGAATGGCCTTGTATTTCTTATTTGATTTTTTTTTTTCTTGTTAAAGCTCACTGAATTGGAAGGCCACAAATCATGGCCAACGAGACTCACGGTTATTTTAATCCAGCCGCTCTACACTGAAAGTCAATCCCTGCTTAACACATAAGTGTCCTTTAAAAGCTTGGAATGCATTAAAATTTTTCTTGTAAAGCACCTAAAAGGTTAACACGGCTTCCAGCAGTTCTCCCAGTACTCCATTTCTGCGATTTACAATGTTTTTGCACAGAAGCTGAGGAAAGTAAGTATGCTCTGAAGTTAAATGGCTGTTGCTAAAGGAGAAGAATGCCACAGCTGTCAATCATGCTTCCACCTTGACCGTAGCACCTTTTACACCCTGCCGTCAGAGACGCCATGACTGAAATGTTTACAGTTTCCTCGCTGAAATTTCAGTGATGGTTCTGGATGTATAAGACTCGGAGCCTTCGTGAAAAGTGCAGGTAGCAGTGGGGGGTTCTCTTGCTGTGAGATCTGTCAGTGGTCCTCTCAGTGAGGCTGCCCCAGGGGAGGGATTGAGTGTTTACCAAGAAGTAGTAAAAGATGTTCAACTGTTAGAGCTAAAGCCAGTTTGTCCTGCTTTGTAACCATAGTCACCATCCTGCATCTCCACAGGGGCCTGGACAAACTTCACACACCACCTTTTCACCTGTCCCCGTTTTATGGTTTATTTTAAAAGGATGATGACAGCTGAAAAAGATCTCAGTCATTTAATCTCAGTCACTACTCATCCTAACTTTAAATTGATCACTGTATTGTTATAGCCTGTTTACATTACAATATAAAGCACCTTGAGGTAACTGTTATGTCATTTGGCACTATATGAATAAAACTGAATTGAATTAAAAAATTAATGTGGTGATACTAGCATATCCACTTTGCCAGTATTCATATGTACAACCACAGTGCACTGGAGTTTGTGTATTGTTAAATGTTAAACTGGACTGGTACTTATATAGCACCTTTCTACTCAGTTGAGCACGCAAAGCACTTTCTACTATAAGTCTCTTTCACCCAATAACACAGACATTCATACAGCTTTTATCTATGCCTAAGTGCTTTCTAACATTCACACACACTTGCACCCTGATGAATACTGGCAACTCAGGGTTCAGTATCTTTTCCAAGGATACTTTGACATGCAGCCTAGAGGCCGCCCAACCTGCATTATGTTAGACTCGTGTGTGTATATGCATTTTATGATGTCGTGATCCAGATATTAGTTAGACAAAGGCATGAAAACACAGACCAGATTCAGCCCGACTATTTGCCTAAACTTTCATGAAAGACATCCTCTTAATATCTCCACTATTTAATCATCCCGTCACTTAATTTCTATTCCAGGTTTCTGCAGTTGTTCTTACCTAAAACAGCATTACTGATTTCTGTTTCAGTAAAGTAAACAAACTACATTTTCCTTCACTGACCATCACACGTGTTATGGTCTCTCCATAGGCCTCAGATGACACACACATCATGTTCATAAACACCATACACAATAACTACTCAGATATTATCACAAGAAACTACATCAACATAACATTTGCGTGCCGCTACCCCATCAACTACATGGTCCAACAGCCCAAAGAAAACATGATCAGAGTGGATATCAGGTAACTGTTTTCTTTTTTTTCCCTGACTTTTGTCCAACTGCAAAACGATTTGTTCTCAACATATGGCCTATTTTAACAAACCCATTGCCTCTGCAGACCTATCACTCTGAACACGGAGGATGGGAATTTCTCAGTGTCGATGTTGCTGTACAAAGATGAAGCCTTTGAGGACAGGTGGACCACTGTGCCATCGCTGACTCTGGAGGATAACATCTTTGTAAAAGTTTTCATGGTATATCGCAGCGAAACGTCAGTTTATTATATTTTTCACCTCCAAATAGTAAAGATGTAGTTCTAACCTGAATAATCTGTATTATATACTTCCAAATTGTCACAATGCACAAAGCAGTATGTTATGTTTGCATTTGATTGGCAGGATAAGTATATCTGTTAATATCTAACAGGGATTATATATACTTGGCTCTGACTGTTAAGCATTCAAAGTGTTGTTACTATTCACAGCTATTTTTGAGTTAGTTTGGGTGTGCTGTTACACAACGTTAAGCAATATGTTTTGTGGGTAGTTTTCCAACCAGTGCTGGAAATCTAACACTCCACCCATGACTAGACAGTCATTTGAATCCTCTTTCATGCTGTTATAATCTGTTGGTACACCTGTTGTTGTTTACTTACTGTGAGTCATAATTTTCTTGTGGGTTATGGAAAACTGTTTGTCCAGTTTTAAAGAATTAATTCACCGTTGCCAAACTCTGTCTGTGTCACAGATACCTTCTCATCTGCAGCTGCGTATGGAGAGATGTTGGGCTACACCAACCAGTGATCCATACAGCAATATTCAGTACACTTTCATCGCAGACAGGTCTGCCTCTGGACTGTTTAAACTGAGTGCTTTTCACGGTGCAATATAAGCATTTAGCATTATCATAAATTTATGTTTGCAGCATTTAAGGTTTGTTAGTTTCCCTGCAGATGAAAATGCATGACTGCCACGTTTACACAACATACTTTAAAGGTGTTGAAGCTTGTTTATGGCATTCTCCGTGGCTGTGTTGTTTCACCACATTAGCAAACAGTTCCACCTCCTCCTACGGGTGCACTGTTGAAATCTGAAATAAGAGAGTTTGTTGCATAGGGAGCTGTCCAGACAACAAATCTCACAGCCTGGTCATGTGACTCCTGGCTGAGAGGCCACATGCATTTCGCTTCAACAGCTGTGCATGCCCTTGATAACCAGGCAGTATTTGGTACTGTTGGCAACAGCAGAGCTATGAAATTCACAAAGATTTCTCAGTGCTAAAGAGATGAAAGCACTCAAACCACTTCTGTGTTGTATCACCTCCACTACTTTTTAAAAAAATTTTTATTAGCTGTTACTCCTGTTTTTATATTTAAAGTACAGCATCATGTTTCATTGCTATCAGCAGGCCTCCCAGACTTCTTTGTCTCCCTCCCTCTAGCTGTCCACTGTTGACCAATGAACAGACTCTGAGCGTGCTGAAGAACGGTCAGGGCCCAGAGGCCATGTTCAGGATACAAATGTTTAAGTTTGTCGGCAGCTCTTACACCAACGTCTTCCTTCACTGCAACATCCAGATCTGCCACAGTGGTCCCGGTCTGTGCCAGCCTGTGAGTGACCTCATGCTGCACCCATGCCTCAAACTGATAGTCAGAGGCCAGTTCAGACAAGTAGCCTGCTATATGTCCCCAATATAGACCCATCAGCCTAGGAGTGGTTTTCAGCCATATGAGCTGTCCTTATTTTAAATATACAGTGGTTATGACTGAGGTTTATAGCAATGTTGGTTTTTAAATTTCATGTTTCACTCGTGTATTTGCCAAACAGAACTGTTCCAGTGAGGATGGATTACTGAGAACACGGAGAGAAATCCCAATGTCCCATACTGTGTCTTACGGACCCATAAGACGACTATTAAACCACAGTAAAAATCCCAGTCTAGGTATGATTTTAATTCACTCTTTGCAGTTAATATAGTTTAACTTTATAGCTTAAAGATTCCAGAAGCTAAAAGCAGTTCATAAGCATGCAGTTCCACCTGTGTGTGGATGCAGGAGGAGTCCCAGCTGTGGAGACCTTTGTCCTCGGAGGACTGCTGCTTGTCTTACTGCTGGTAACAGGAGTGTTTGGGAGGTTGTGGCTTCGCTCCAGACATTTCTACCCAGCACAGGAGGCACAGCTCACCCTGTCCAACATTCATCACATCTCAGAAGTGGCCTCATGAAGTGTATGGACTAGAATTGGTAAATGGACACAGGAAAACATATGCGCACGTGTTTTTATAATAATGTCATATGTTTTGTGTAGAAAAGAATTTGTTTGATTTGTAAAAAGACAGCGTAATAAACATTTCTCTTAAACACGTTCCTGATTTTGAGATACTTGTACTTTATGTCATTATTTTTATTTTGTGCTACTTAATTCAACCACTGTATACCACTTTGTATTTCCACTGAAGTAACATTTTTATTGCATGTGTGGCTTTTACTCAAACAGGAACTAGAGTGCCTGCTCCAACTGAATATGATCCAGAGCAACAAAACTAAAGGAAAAATTTCCTGCATGTTTAAAGTTTTAACTTCTAATGTCATAAAACACACAAATATGCTGCTCAGTTTTGGGTCACATGGTTTTAGTTGTAACATGTTACCCAAATGACAGCTATAAATGAAACAATTTGTTTCAAATTAATCAAAACCAGTACATTATCTATGTTATTGTATTAATCCTGTTTAATGAATTTGGATGTGAACATTTCCTGGATATGACAGGAATACTAATCAGAAATATTTACTATAGATCAAGTTATCATTTTATGCCAGTCTTTTCATCTTTATATACACAAATTTAATCAGTCTTTCTGATTTTTTAGGCATCCTCTGACTTTTACTTGTATCCCTACATACAGTATTATGCAGAAGTCTAGAGCCACCCTTCATTTCTTTATGTTTTGCTATGAAAATGGGAAATAGATTTGAAAAATTTTGAAGCATGTGTAAACATACCTGTACCTCTCCCTCCCTCCTCCCATACATACTGATTTTGATTCATCACATTATAAGACTTGCTGCCACCAATTTTCAGTCCAGTTTTTGTGTAATTTGGCATACCTCAGCCTTTTATCCCTGTTTACCTCCATAAGAATGGCTTCTTCACAGCCACCCTTCCACTAAGACCACATCTGCTGATGCTTTGGTGAATAGTAGAGCTGGATGCATCTCTCAGGTCCTGTGTCAGGTCTTTAATAAACTTTTTTCCTCTTTCTTAGGGCCATAACTTTCCAATTCTGTGCCTCAGCTGTAGACAGATTTTATACCTGACACTTCTTCTGTTGTCCTCCATTTGTCCAGTTCCCCAGGTTTTGTTAAGGATACACCAAAAGCCATGCTGAGATATGAGATAAGTTTTCAGTTAATCATCAGATCATCTTATCTTTGACTTTCTGTAGATTCAAAAAAGAAATTGGAACAAATTAGTTGTTTTTGCCACAGGCTTCTAGTAACAAAGTGTGTCAGAGCAATGGTTCACCCCTTGAGTTCGGTGCCTTGTCATGCTGGAATGATTCATAGGTCAATGTTAAGCGGCTTAACAAAAAAAAAAACATTGCTCTGAAAATAAGTGAAAAGGCAGCAAATGTCCAAAGAAAAACTTCAGACACCTTCAGAAAGCCAGAAGAACTATTGCTCAAGACCACTTAAAAAAATGACAAGAAACTCTGGCTGGAAGGAAAATATTAATTAGAGGTGCCTAATTAATATTACATTAGGAGTCTATTCCCATTAAATTTCCCAGACTGCATCACAGGCATCCTAATAGTGATCATAGATGTAAAACTGCCCTCAGGGTTTTTCCCAGTCTGTTTATTTCAGTGCTCTCTATAAACCTAAATATCACCGGGACACCGGCCGGTTTGCGTGATGACGTAGTGCTGCGCCGCAGTATCAGGATCAACATAACTCCGACTGACCCCGAGCAGCGAGGAAGCAGCTGCAGCCTGTTCAATTCATAAGAAGATTTAAACACATTTAATACTGCGGGGTGTTTATGTAGTCACAGTTTTAGTACTGCAGGCATCGACGGAGCTGATATAAGTTAGACAGTATCAATAAGCACACTCGGAGAGCCCAGCAATTCGGGTAAGTTGTTTGTAGAAGCTGTAAGCTAGCTAACTAAGTAGGCTAACAAAGTGTAGCGGCTAATGCTAACCGGCTAGTCATGTTGTTGTTGTTGATGATGATGTTCTTTTGTTTACCTATTAAACTTTTTAAAGTTTTGTGACTTAATGGGTCATTCTTTAACTTTCTACCTTGTCACGTAAATGCATAATTGCCAAGCTTCTATTGGATATTATTGGCGTAGATGGTTAGATGTGTTAGGAGTTGTTGCTGTGTTTGTGTTTGTGTTTTTAGTCAGTTGTGCTTGCGTAATTTAGTTAGCAGTCGCCGGCCAAGGCATTAAAGGCTTGAATAATAACTCTTCTGTGTTGCATTGCATTGTTAGGGCTTGAAGCATTGTTGTGGGTCTTTAAGATGAGTTTTGTCCTCTTAGCTTGCGTTCATTATCCCACAAATCCCCCACACAAGTACCGTGACCAAATAAGCCCGAATTTATGATTCAGAAGTTTTGTGGTGGCTGTGTTGCACCCGGTTGCCAGGTTGAATTATTGGCTGTTCTTGTTTTACTTGTTACCAAAATTCCTTGAAAAACCAAGGGCAGATTACAGGGCCTAAAGGTCAGGGTTCAGGTTTGCCTGTAAAGTTCTAGAAGAACTGGTGTGACCATGAAACCTAAGATGGGTGTTGTGAAATGTTACTGAACAGCGTAAAGGTTTACAGTGCATGTGGAGGGAATCGGTGACAGGCCTCTTTGAAGGCACATGGGTGCTATTAAGTGGTTTCATAGATGGTATAATGTAACACCAGCATGTTTTGTTCCAGCTAAACCTAAAAACAGGGCCGTTACCATGACATGTGAGATTTCTCAACAAAACAAATCTGTCATTTGGTTTCAGGGTTGGACACTTTCACCAGCTGCCATTAGGGAAAAAAATGGAGAATCTACACCCCCACTGCCTTAAATGCATCAATAGAAGATGCATGGTGAGACCTGAGACGGGTGTTTCCTGTGACCTCATTGGCTGTCCTCTTGTCTGTGGGGCAGTTTTTCACTCGTGCAAACTAGAGGAACATCGTCTGCTGTGTCCCTATGAACGCCTCCCTTGCCTCAACAGTGGGTTTGGCTGCCCCTTCACTATTGCAAGGGTCAGGATGGCACAACACCTTGAGACGTGTCCCGCAAGTATCGTATGTTGTACTATGGAGTGGAACCGCTGGCCCGTCAGCTATGCTGATCGCAAGTCCTATGAAAACTTGAGCAAAGACTTCGATGAGGTGGAGCAGTTAGACATGGCTTTGGCTCTGCAGGATCAAAGGATGTTGTTAGAGTCCCTTAAGGTCACGACCACTGTGTCAAAGAATGGAGATAAAGAATTAGATGAAAGTGATAAAATGGCCACAGCATCAAGTTTACCAGAGACAGTGTTGGGTAATGTAACAGTGGAAATGGAAGAAGAGCCCTTCAATGAGCTGTACAGGGCTTCGGTGGAGACGAGAAGAAATTTAGCTGCTGCCTTGGACATCCTCACTAATTCCAAGGACATTAATGTAATTGTTGGAAACTTAAATGGCGAAAAGACTGATAAGAATGGAGCACTCCATAATGGAGAAAATGGTGATAGCCATGGTATTTATGTCGCTGAAGGTGGGAAGAATGTAGATATGCAAGAAAGTGACTCTGATTCAGAGTGCGAGCTGGGAGCGGTAGGCGGAGTGGAGAGTGCTGTCGGAGCAGATGGAGAAGAAGATGGTATCAACTGGGTTGAAGAAAATGATTTTGTTGAGTTGCTTTTTGATGAGAAGGAAGACGACATTGATGAACCAATAAATGATTCCAACCTTGTCTGGCCAGAGATGCCTCAGAATTACATGCCTGTTGTAGCACTGGAACCTCCTGTGCCTCAACAAGAACCACTTGCACCTCCAATGCCATTCCTACTGTCCGATCATGTGAGAAATAACTTCTTGCAACACTTACCCACTGAACTCAGGTACAGGTGCTTGGAGCGTAAGCTACAGAATGTAGAAGTGCTCAGAGGAATAAGTATGTTTACATTTAATGGACGTCGGGCCCTGCTGTCAGATCCTTATTTGTTTCGAGCAAAGATGGAGGACAAGGCAGTCGACACATCTGACCTGGAGGTAGCAGATGACCCCATGGGCCTCCATGGTATTGACCTCATCACTGCAGCTTTGCTTTTTTGCCTTGGCGATTCTCCAGGAGGGAGAGGAATCTCAGACAGCAGGTTTGTTGATGGCTACCACATTGACTTTGGTACGCAAACATTTTCCTTCCCTTCTGCCATTCTTGCAACCAACACCATGGTGGGAGATATTGCTTCAGCTTCAGCCTGCGATCATGCCAGTCCACAGCTTTGCAACCCCAGCCCCTTCCACACTCTCAGGCTGGACCTAGTGCTTGAATGTGTGGCCCGATACCAAACCAAACAGCGCTCCATGTTCACATTTGTGTGTGGGCAGCTGTTCCGACGAGATGAATTCTCATCTCATTTCAAAAATGTTCATGGAGATATTCACGCTGGACTCAATGGCTGGATGGAACAACGCTGCCCATTGGCCTACTACGGCTGCACCTACTCCCAAAGACGATTTTGCCCATCTGTTCAGGGCTTCCGGATCATCCACGACAGGCACCTGGGTTCATTCGGGGTGCAGCCTGGTTTGCCCTTGAAAACTGGGGACACGCACCTAAGAAAGAACTGCCAGTTTGGCTCTCAGTGTGACCAGTTCAGCAGTCTTCCATTTGAAGTGTTGCAGCACATTGCAAGTTTTCTAGACAGCTTTAGCTTGTGTCAGCTTTCCAGAGTGTCCCGCATCATGAGGGATGTGTGTGCCAGCCTGCTACAGATGCGTGGCATGGTCGTTCTGCTGTGGGAGAAGAAACGGCATGCTGATGGGTCTCCTTCATGGCAGATCACAAACAAGGTTTGTCCACTTATACACTCTTTAAAGACAGCTGACAGCAAATTTCACTTGTTGTCTGTCTTGTGCTCAGCACGTGAAAATGAACTAATTTTCCTATTTCTGTTCAGGTGTGGCGATTCAGCACAGCCTTTGGTACAGTGAACGAGTGGAAATTTGCAAACATCGCCAGCATGGCTGATCACCTCAAGAAATGCAAGTTCAACACAATTGCTCGTCGGGAGGAGGCGATCCCTCTGCCATGCATGTGTTTCACCAGAGAGCTCACAAAGGAAGGGAGGTGTTTACGTTCAGTTCTCAAACCAGTAGCATAAACAATGAGGTCATCTTTCAGACTCTTCTGGGTCCTACAGAACTCAAATGCACATTTTTCCTCCAGTGTTTACAGACATGAAGACTCTTCCGGCCTCAGAAAGACAACTCCTGGTTGAACTTTACCTGTGGTTTTCTGCTACACAGTGGAAACAGTCTTCAATCCCTCAAATAAGACAAAGCCAGTAGTGAGCTGACATATACTTCAGCTGAGGCTGACCTGCTGCAGTCACAGATCAGCAAATGGAAGTTCTAGCGTTGTATCTTCCTCTCTGATATTTGTCCTGGTGTGCTGAAGTTGCATCTTCATCTACTCTGACACTGTGTAAATGATCAAATGTTTTTGGTGTCGAATTTAAAAAAAAAAAAAAAAAAAAGAAATTTATATCAAAAAGTCAGTACTGTGCTACATTGGTAAGAGTAGAGCCTTAACTTGAGATGCACTTGATTTTTTTCTAGTCATGAGGTCGTTCAGAACATCTCAGTGAGATTTCTCCACTGCTTCAAGTTAGAACAGTTTACTGGTATCTAGCACGCTTTGACATCATCTTCAGATACCTACAGTGACCACGTGTGTACTGCTTAGAGCTCGCAGCGTTAATTCTACATTTTCACATTCACCAAACTGCTCCACTTTACAGGATGATTGAACTGCATCACCATTGGTGTTAAATTCTGTTCACCAGCATGAGCATGCTCACACATTTAAAAAAAAAAAATTAATTTTTTAGGCATGTTTTAGCAGTCACAACAGTGATCCACCCTCAACTTTATTTTTCACACTTCTGACTAAGAGGCGGCTTTGTTAGTCAGGGTACAAAGACATGAAGCAACACTATTTACTGGCCATGCATCAGTACTTTTTGGGTTTTTTTAAGCCACGGTTGACTTGTGGGGTTTTTTTGTTTGTTTTTTTTCTACCAGCTATTTTGACAAGTAACCAGCAATTATTTAGATGTTCTTTTCTTCAAAAATCTAAATGTAGCAAGGTCAAATAATGAATGTACCTGGTGAATCATCAGTGACTGGTTAGCAGGAAGCGTGGTTTCCTTCCCCTCAGTGTCAGACCTCAACAAATCCTGCAGGCCAGGTTCTAGGAAAAATAACGGGCACATACTTCCCTCCTTTAATAAGCACCAGTAACTATGTTCATAGTCACTATTTATCATGTTTTTTTTTTTCCTTTTTCTTTTTGGCACTACATGTCCACTGTGTTCACATATTGTTGGTGTCTCAGGGTTGTATCATGAAGCTTCGTCTCACCGTAGTGTATTTGAGAAAATTGCTGAGAATGCCACGACAGCTGGTCGGCTGCTTTATTGTTATGGGATCTGTGGGGAACTGTTTCAGTATTATAATGGTGTGAGTTGCAGTGCTGAAATAACATGGTTTTCATGTTTTAATTCATGTTTGAATTAAGAAATTTGATGTAACAAAATTTGTAGTTCCCTTATATAGGGACAGAAATCTTCAAAAACTTTTTGAAACTGGTTTAAAATGACAGTAATGTCATCAATTAGTGGTGAAATATGGGTATGGTGTGTTTCTTTTTCTTTTGGATGTAGGAAAGCCCAAGCTGTGTCAAAACTGAACTGTCTTTCAGTTTGTGTGGTAATTTTTTTTCTTTTTTTGTACTGGTACTTTTTATTTATTTTATTTTTTTAAAGAAATGTAAGTCTGCCTCTGTTAGGTCTGGATTTGAATTACTGATGTGCATATGAAGGCATGTACTGTAAAATTTAAATCCTAAATCTGACAGGTTGTCTTTGTTGAAGCAGCAAAAACGCTGCTCCTTCCTGTTCTGCATGTAATCAGTCCAGTTACAGGCTAATTTATACAGTTCATTTCTCGGGCACCACACATTAATTTTAGTACATTTTGCGTCCTTTCTTATATTATGTGTATATATTTAAAAAAAAAAAAAAAAAAAAAATCAGCAAGACCTGATGAGATGCACTCACTCTTTGGCTTTAAAGTTACCTGAGTGAGTAGAATGGGGAACTGAGCATGAAAATTAGGCTTTTATTCTGTGGGTGTTCGTGCATGTAAGACAAATATGAGGTTTTCATTTCCAGATCACTTTTTGTTTTGCAGTCTTTGCACCTGGAGTGTATCAGCATTTTGATCAGTATTTTAGGTTATATTATCACTCCTGCTGATAATTTTTTTTTCTTTTCTTTTGGTTTGTTTGGGTTTTTTTTTTTCACCACAGTATGCCAACTTCATTTGTTTGACTTTTGGTCCATTTTAATAAAGAGACTCTTGAGTTCTTAAATGTTTTGACTTTTAATCATCATTTTCAGTTTCTATCAAAGGTATTTCTGCAGGTCTTATATGTAGGTCAGATGTGCACTAACAGATATTGTTCTCCATAAAGTCTTCAGACCCACTTGGTCTACATAAGATTGGATCAAAATGCATTTCAAACTGTGCTATAACATCTTTTTTTAATGTGTCCATTTTGATCCATAGCAAAAGCATTTAGTGCCAGCAAAGTCTTGAGAGATTTAATACAGTTTCTGCGATTTTTTTTCCCCTTTAATAATGAAACTGTGAAGCAATAATACAGCATTTGTGAAATGATATTTTATATATTCCCATCTCTTACCGCTAGATGGCACCACATAAACAGACCTTCACCTTCAGGGGTGCGAAACAGTCCAAACAGGAAATATAAATAGGCCTCTTGGTGCAATAACATCTTCCACTGCGATGGTGAGCCAGGATGTGATTTAGTTATGGGTCCCCGATTGGTGGGTTTTGATTCAAGATAAAAATGAAGAGAAAATAAATATAAAAGCCACCATCATTGCCCTCGTGTCAAATATCTGAATAAAAGATTTATTCGTGTCACTGAAGAATGGCATTGATGAAAGCTTCACGTGCATGTCACGTTGCAATCGCGTCTCCTTTTGTTACAGCATTTCTACATCTGTTAGGAAACATCCACTACTGCTTTTTTAGGGGCTTTTGAATATTTAAATATTAATATCTGTTACTGGACTGCCGTTTTGTTTACATTTGGACCACACTGTGTAATCAAATACCTGTTTAACTCTCAAATCTATGGTGAGGCAGTGAGGCGTGTCCCCTATAATTACCCCAAATCTCTCTTAGTTTCTCAGCTGAACCAGAGTGCATGCGTGCTAAGTAAAAAAAAGAAAGAAAAGAAAAAAAAGACAAAGCAATGGCAAACAATGACTTCGCAACAGGAATCTCAAAGGAAGGTGACAATTATTTCTGTGGGAGTTTAAGCGCAGAAAGGTTGTAAAGACGCCCTGAAGTTCCAGTCTTCACGCATTTCCTCCAAACATCGGTTAAAACGTCCGTTTTTACCAGGAGTGGGGTTCGAACCCACGAGGACTACTGTCCATTGGATCTTAAGTCCAACGCCTTAACCACTCGGCCATCCTGGTGAGTGCATGCGCAACCTCAGCGCATGGCACACATCAGATAAAGCCGTGTGAAGCCAACACACACTTGTCGGTAAATGTCCCCAGTAGAAACCGCACAGCACTGCTGAGGAAGTGCAATCATTGCAGCCTTGAAACTCATTTCAACACAGAGCAGAGGCAGTTAATTCTGAAAACTCCCACAGGTACACAGCAGTACCTTTGGCAGTCTGAGTCACAACACCCTCAGTTTACCAGCTGATGACTGGGATTCCCCCAGTGAGAGATGGGCTGGCCCAGACACACAGGGAAATAAGGGTTTTTGAATTTTACTACCATCACAAAGGGCAGTGAAATAGGCCTCCTGTGCAAACAGAAAGTCCTCTGACCTGTTTAGTTTGCCATTCTGTTCTGTTTCTGCTGTAACATTACCTGTGCAAACACCGCATTAAGTCAGGCAAACTGCCCTGTTAAAGAGATTGACTTGAGATGTGACTTTGGTTGTGTGGCAGTCATAAACAAAATCACTGACTCTCTAAAGTGTAGCTGACACACTGATATATATATATTTTTTTTAATGTGAAGCAACAAGTGGAGGAAAAGCACAGCCACCCCCTTGATGATATACATGGGGGTGGCTAACATATAGTTGCACAATCCTCACAAATCAAACTTGCCTCCACAGCTAACCACAATTGCTGGTTGAGCTGTGATCAGTGTTTCTACACACTTGTGAAGCAATGGTTGCAATAAGAAGCACGTCTATAGCAAGTACCAGTTCCAAGCTTAGCTGTAGATGTACATTCAGGTTGTCCAAATATAGTCACTCCAAGGCATTTATTTATAAATAAAATCATACTTTATGGGCTTAAATATTGCATGCAACATTCCAAACTGTACAAAGCTAAAAGCTAAACAAAGCTGCAAGTCACATGAAATAATAATTTAGATGTTTTTACAGCAGCCATGTATGCATAAGCTGTTCTCAGTAGCAATCAGGAAATGTAACTATCATTATCGCACTGTATATATTTGCATATGTGCATGTGGTTTGAATCACTCTGACTAGTTGGTATCAACTCAGTAAAGAAAATGATACCAGAGTGTGATATCTGGACACATCTAGAGCAACAAAAAGCTTTCATGTGAGCATTTAGAAATATTTGCAGAGAAAGCAGATTTGAATAAAATGTTCTGGTAGGGGGCGGGAATTGATGGCGCCTCATTTACAGCACGGGAAACAACAACAAAAGAGCTTCTTGCATGGATTGTTTTTCTTGTATTTCACAGCCTGCTTGATCTGCGCTGCAGCTTTGGCTACGTAGTCCTCTGTTGCCCCTACATTTGCTTCTATGTTGTCCAGCATGCAGCCCTGCTCCTCCACCAGCATCGCCATCTGTAAGAAAAGGTCATGAATGTCCCTGATTCGACTCTCCAGCTCCAGCAGCTCCTTGTGCCTGTTCTCAATCTCGTTGAGAGCAGATCTGGCAGTCCTCCCTTCCAGCAGGAGATTATCTGAGAAGACGTTCCACTTGCCCGTCTCAATCATCTCATCTATCTGCTCCCTGGTCACCTCCTTGCCCATGATTTCTGCTTGCCTCTGGATGCGGGATTTGCAATTCTCCCTTTGCGCCATTTCGGCCTCATTGTATTCAGACATGGCACTATGGAAGGCGCTGGTCAAAGACACATACTGCGAGCGCACCATGCGAGCCAAAGCTGATGTAACCCCATGCTCTTCCTCCAGCTCCTTGCTCAGCTTCCCCATTTTTTCCAGCTTTTTATAAATGGACTCCCCTCTGGCCTTGATGTCTCGTCCCAGTGCGTTGGAGTCCCGCTTGATGCTGCTGATCCTCCTGACTGATGTCAGGAACCTGGTGTTCTGCTTCCCCAGACGTTTCACATCCATTCTGAGCAACTGGATCTCCTTCCTCATCACTTGGGCCTCCTTGTAGATGCCATCCATCATGTCCTCACCCTCAAACATGATGGCGTGTTGCTCCAGAGGCTCCTCGTCCTCACTGGTGAGTCTCTCGTTCTCCACAGGCTTGTGCTCCTGCTCTGCAGGTGTGAAGGCCTGCAGCTCAGTTAGTCGATCCCTCATCTTACCTGCAAGAGTCACGGACATTTATTCACATCTCTAATGGAATTGTGGGAAATGCACTCTTTACTTTGTGGTGAAGAACTACATGAAAAAAACTGATATCAAAAATTCTCATAGCACAACTTTATTTTGCTGGCTTTCCTCCTTTTCCTCTTATTTTCTGTCACATGTATACTGTTCATATTAAACATAGCAAAAGTTTCAAATAATGCAAGCACATGCAAGAAAACAACCAGGCTTTGGACTGTTTCTACTCTCAGCTGTGCATATATCCTTAACATGCTCATCTCAGACACACAGCTCTCTGGCCTTGAGCACAGAAGCCCCACCCATCTGTATTCAAGCCCTATGTTTTCAGCTAATCAGAAGAAAATTGGGGTAAAGGTTGGTGGCCATAAAGAGAGAGGACTTAAAATGACTTATTTGACACTTTAACTTAAATGTTTGAGATTATTCTGAAATGTGAATCACGCAAAGCTACACAAGTAAAGTCCCAGATTTTCTTTTTTAAAAATGTATGGAAAAACAAATGAACCTTGTGTTTTTCTGGTCACTTAGTGAATGAAACCGGATACTGGATAGCAAATAAGCTGGGTCACATAAATTTGACCAGCATGAGTAATAACCTACTGTTCTTTTGTAATTTCCTTTGAATATAGCATTGAATCCTCCTGTTAACAGAGAGAGGGAGGGGCTGGTATGACAATGAGTTCTTCTTTTGATATGTTATTATTTATATTTAAGGCACTAAAGTAAAGATAACGATGACAGTCTTTGATGTACTATCCAAAGTGGCTGTAGATCAATGAAAAGTCCTCAAAAGCAAGCTGGTGAGTTACTTCCTCAGCTGTGTCACTCTCATCATCATCATCATCAGACAGACGTTATTTTAAAAGTTCCTGTCCTTCATTCGCGGTTATTTCCTGCTAAACGAATCCTGAGGTGTACTGTGATGTAGATAATGTTTAAAATCTCACTAAAATAAAAAAAAAACCACATCAGAGAAGCGCAAAGCATCCTCTCCCGTGATAAGGTGAGATCGGGAGGAAACAGAAAAGCTCGAAAGCAATCTTTTGATACAGAAATCGACCTATATGATACAATACACCAATGTATCGATTACTGAGCCTATATCTATATAGAGAGTAGAACAGAAGGTGCACACAGCCTACCTTTTTGTGTCCTCCACCGATATTAGAGAATTAAAGTCCCAAAAGCAGAAGGGGCGAGTACGGAAAGACTCATTTCCTCTTTTTGTTTCTGTTATAAATGCAAATTTCAATATGTACCAGAGTCAACTTAGTATTTTAAGGAGGTCTTGCATCACATGCTATACAACTGACACGCTGACATTACACTGCCCATATAGCCTGCAGCGGATATTAATGCGGAAGATAACGCCTTTTCCCCTTCACACATTTCACTGTTTCTCGGGTTTGATTCCAGGAAGGAGGTGTGGGTCAGTCACAGTCATTTTATATGGTGTGTTTTTATGTCAAAGCGTGCGCATTTGGCATTTGCGCCATAAAGGTTTTGTGTTCTAAAAACGTTTTAGTTTTATGAGTCGACCACGAATCTCAGTCCTTTTCATTTTAGTTTAAATTCTTCGATGTGAAGATAGAAAAGAATACAAAAAAGAAGAAAAGAAGAAATTCAGCTTATTATACTAATATAAAAACGCGAATAGAAGTTCAACGTTGATCTTGAAAACGGGGGGAAAAGCCTCAACATAAAGCACATTTAGTGTTCAGGAACAAGTGTTTGAGATAGGTGGAAGGTGCAACCCCAATATTTTTAAATGTGGTTTTAATGATAAAAATAGAATGCTAAAAATATACACCCGGTATTAAAGGTTACATTTCTGAGAGAAAAAGGGGGACCACAGTGAGTGTTGTAACCTGTAATAAGCAATTCTCTTTGGTAGTTGGGCAAGGTAAAGCCTTCATAATTGCCTTATATGTAGGGACAGAAGAAGTGCTATGGCCATTTGCTCCATTTAGTCAGCCGAAACAGTCCTGTGTTGCAAATGTGCAATACAAAATGTACCAGAGTATTTAAAAAGATGAAGTGTTTGCAATGTAAAATTTTCAGATGATAAAGATTAAGTTGAAATGAAGAAGGGATAGTTACACAAGAGTTGTTTTTTTTTTTTTAAATTTTACTTAAGGATGACAGATCACACAGACTTAGTAAAGGCTGATATCCAGATTGCTGACACTCTCCTTGGCTGCTATCATACAGTTACAGGAACAAAGGCTTTATCAACATTTGAACAGAAATCATTAATGGTTACAGGAGTCTTAGTCATACTGGCCTGTTAATGGCTAAACTTTTATACTTCCATCAATAAAGGCCACATTACACCTTCACATAAAATCACATAAAGTCCAAATATACCTAAAATAACAATCTAAAATCACCTACCTTAAGGATTCAGTTCTATGAGTCTTTACACTAGCAATTGCACTTTGCTTTATTTTACTAATATTTTACTATACATCTATTTTTTAAGCACTTATCCAATTGAGGCTTGCAGGAAGTAGGGCCCTTCCCAGAGAAACAGAGAGTCAGCCCATTGGTAGGTCTTGTTTTACTATGACCAGCACAACTTGGCATAATCACCATCAGTGTTCAAACCTTTCTATTAATGGCGTCATCTACTGTGCTCACACCTTTAGGTGTATCCTGGAAGCCAGTGCAATTCATTAAAAGTTTTGCCATATTTTAGAATCAATAAAAGCTTCATAAGACTTAATTGTAATAGCATGGAAAGCAGCTGCAAAACATCTTCTTGAAGGGGTTGTTTTTATCAGATTTAGTGGCATTATCCAGATAGACCTTGCTTTGCTGAATGATCACTTCAACATTTTGAACATTTTTCTGGATGTTTTCCACTCCTGTGCCCTGCTCCTCCATGAGGACAGCCACATCTAGGAACAGTTCCTGGATACCCTCCATTCTCTTCTCCAGCTCCCGCAGCTCTTGGTGCCGGCTCTCAATCTGCATGAGGGCAGACCGGGCAGATTTCCCTTGTATCTGGGTGCTGAACACAGTCAATTCTTCGCCTTCCATCATTTCCTCCAGCTCCTCCATGCTAACCTCCTTGCCCACTATCTCCATCTGTCTCTGGATCTGCCTTTTACAGGCTTCCCTGTGGTTCATCTCTGTGTCATTGTAGCTGAACATCACCTCCCGCAGAGCGTTGCTCAGGCAGTGGTACTGTGTTCGAGCAATGCGTACTGTGGGGTCCAAGCTGCCGCGCTGAACCTCCAGTTCACTTCTGAGGTTATTTAGCATATGCAGCCTCTGCAGCACAGCTTCTCCTCTGCGTTTAATATCTGCCCCGATTGCGCTGGAGTCCCGTTTTATCACAGTGGAGTCTGCAGTCTTATTCAAAGCCTGATAGTTCACATCCTTCAGTTCGCTGATATCATTTTGGATCTGCTGGATTTCCAGACGTATCAGCTGGGCCTCCTTCAGGACATCATCCAGCTCATTATCTCCAACTGTTGTTTCACGATCTGATAGGTTATCTAGCTCCACTGTACTGAAACCCTCAGTGTCAGTCTGCACCTGATGCAGGTGTCCCAGTCTGTCTCTCATGGCTGGAAGGAAGGAACAGAAAAAAAGGTAGATTTATTCATTTGGGAGAAAAGGTTTGTCGATGACTTGGGGAAAAAAGCAGTTATTTCTAGGCCGGGAGTTTAGAGTCTCAAAAAACATCACATGCAATATATTTATTTATTCATTTGAAATCATGTTTCAGGCCAGTCTTTAGCTTCTAAGGGAGGTATTTGGCTCTTTGGTTGCTCTTTGAAACTAAACTACGTTGAACAGATAGGTAGGTGTGTGTGTGTGTGTGTGTGTGTGTGTGTGTGTGTGTGTGTGTGTGTGTGTGTGTGTGTGTGTGTGTGTGTGTGTGTGTGTGTGTGTGTGTGGGCGCGCGCGCGCGCGTGTGTGTGTTTCTGTG
>VVHJ01060600.1:0-10181 GCA_015107715.1 Tylochromis polylepis | reverse complement strand
TATATAAAAAAAAAATATATATATATATATATATATATATATATATATATATACACACACACACACACTACACACTTATATGACTATTTACTTTTTCCCATGAAGTCTTTGTGCTTCCATCCATTTTGCTAAACATTAGTTGTGCCATGCCTCAAAGCAGTTTTTGTCTGCAATGAGACATCACACAGCTCAGTCTTCCTGAGGGTAGTCTGACTCACCGACCTGGCACAATTCATCTGTCAGCTCCTCCAAAATGGCCCAGGGGTTCTCCCAGTTCGATATATTTTTTCACAACAATACCTTTTCTCAGTTGTCTAGCATACACAGTTCACGAGATATTTAATCTGCCATGTGTATTTTTATGGTGTGATGTGGATTTAATATACAGATCCTTGGAACTTTAAAATGGCATAATATAATGGTCATAGTGATGTATAGATCTTTAATTAGCCCCGTGGTCTGTGTCATCATTGGTAATGACCCTAATAATCTCCTAACCCTGTATTTTGGAGAAAAGTAAAATTGACTTTTAAAAAGCTTTCAATATTTTTTGATGTGTTAGGATGATTATTTTCTTTGTTCCCTGATTTCCAAGATGAGAGAGAACAATAAAAAAAACTAAACTAAAAAACAGGGTTGGCATATAGTTAGGGATAGGGGGAAGGTTAAGTTGGGGTTGTTACCAATATAACTTAGACCTGGGAGGGTTAGCAATATTTGCTACAAATTCAGTACAAAATCAGTCATACCTGAAATCATCCATAAATGTTGCCATGTTGGCATCATCATTGTAGGCTGCAAATGATTGGTTTCATGGATGTGTGAGTTACACCCATCAAAGAGTCGCCAAGTGTCAGGATGTGATCGCTGTTGGGTTGCTGCAAACTGTTGCAAATTATGTAATTGTGAATGTCTAAAAATACAAGTCTTACAAGTCTACATTGTGACACTGGGGGAATTTCCCTTTAATAAATGGAGGGAACTGACACTGTGCTGGGAGGAGATTACAATCATCAGCAGGCGTCCGAACAGTGCTTCTGATTCCCAGCGACGTCTTGGAAGGATGCCATGCAGCCGAAGACCTCCAGACAACATTTGAGCTGAACCTTCACGCCTAAA
The DNA here is from genome assembly GCA_015107715.1 of Tylochromis polylepis. Classification (NCBI taxonomy): domain Eukaryota; kingdom Metazoa; phylum Chordata; class Actinopteri; order Cichliformes; family Cichlidae; genus Tylochromis; species Tylochromis polylepis. The sequence goes on along the minus strand of VVHJ01060600.1, from coordinate 9,062 downwards.
GTTACATAAAGTGACTCCCTGAGCTCGCATCATATTGATTGAACTCTGCACTTGAAATGAGAATCTTATAGTGTTTGCTTACCTCGATGTTCTTGTGATCAAAATACTGATAAAGCCATAGCTGAATATAACATGAGGTTTATTTGAAAAATCCTGAGCACTATCTTTCAGTTTTATCTTTTCACTCCAGAGAGCATCAGTTATTTAATTTACCATGTATAATTAAGAAAACATGATGTCACTTACAGACCTTCTTTACTCAATGAAACTGCATCAGAAATTATGAATGAAATTTTAGATGCAAATAACTGATATGAGGACTTTATCACCAATACACACCAACAATAAAGCAATATATGCACAATATATAGACATATATAAGTGTTGGGCCAAACCTCTTAGTCACTGAATTCAGGTGTTTCCAGTCTTATTGCCATAGTTGTATAAAGTCAAAGACCTAGCCATGCAATTTGCAATGGATACCACTTTAAAGTGGAGTTTAATGCTGATGGATGTTAGGATTCCCGATCGTGCTTGGGTCAGAAGCTATATGATATGCATGTAGTGAACTCTCGGGTTTACTACAGGTAACCCCTAGTTAAAATGACAGTTTAATGTTACATAAAATAGTGGTGATCCGGTGGACTACTGCTCTGCCAGCTGATTGCGTTGATCAGTCTTTACATCCAACCCAACGTGTAAAAGAACAAACACAGAGGGGACACAGTCGGACTTCATCTTTTGGTTTGGTGAACTACAGGGGGACCTGACAGTCTGCTTAAGAGACAGATTGAAAGTGGACAGTATTTCCTTGTTTTTAACATCAAAGTCATTGCAGCAACTAGGAGTAGTATAAAATTACCACCTTAGGATGCTTTTTAGTTTCATTTTCCTTGTTTTCCACTTAGTTATCAGTTCTATCACTAGTTAGCTAACATGAAGTAATGTAATTCTATTAGCAGCAACCAACAACACAACCTAGTGATGTCACATTATGGACTGGCACAAGATGACCCTTCACATGATCTAAAAATTTGAACTTTAAACATTTATTTTTTAAATTCAGCCTCATGGACGTTTTTAGAGGAGTTTTTAAAGGAGAGCTTGATAGTGTAAATTAGTTTTAATACATGTAGTGTTTTATGTCCACTTGAAAGTCAACTATGATGTGCAGGGTTGACTCTTGATGTACTAAGAAGTAAATAGACTGATGCAAGTCCACAAAATGGTGCTGGTGAACTCAAAATACTTTGCATCTCATCTCATCTTTTTTTTTTCATGTACTGTCTTTATTTTATTTTTATTTTTTTAACTGCTTGAGAAAAAAAAAAACAGGGTTTTGGCTAAACCCTCACATTTTCAGATGTTGAAAGGCAAACTTCTCCTGTCTGCAGTTTGTTTCTCTCAATTGTATTCAGCACTACAGAAGCACTGCAAAACTGACAACACCAAAAGAGAACGTTTGACCAACTGACCTGCTTATATAGTCTTGCCTACAGCCCAGCTTGACCATGGTGCACCCTGCCAACAATAACAAGCATAACTGCCTGTAGGGGCAATGTGTTAAAAAATGACATCAAGTAGTGTATGTTGTGAAAATGATGCTCTCCTGATAAGAGCAAAACAGTGTGGATATACCCTTTAACCATCCGCTATTTTATGAAAAAAAAAAACAACTTAATTTCTCTTCTGTGTATAAATATGCTACCTTAGTCTGATTATAAAAAGGCAAACCTTGACAGACATCATGTGGATTTTGGAATTACATGACGATAAATGGTTGGAGGAGCTATTTTAGTGAAAGAGAAATGTGCATCCCGCTGATCCTCAGGTGCATTTTTGCAGAATTGACTATTTTGTTTTGTTTTTAACAAGGGCTGGCATCTTTTCTCTGATAAAGCCAATGTTCCCCTATTTTGTTGAATCTCTGTGACTTCACTAAGACACTACAGGCTTGTGGAGGTGTAAAGATAAAAAACAAACACAGTGCACAGAAATGACTGACAGACAGACAGCTCTGAAAGAAAGACGTGGCCAACATTAATGCTAAAAACTTACACCATAAACTACACAGCAGTCAGCCTACATTAGTTTAGCCCATGTTTTAAGCATGAGCATGTTGTGGGTTTTCCGCAAAGATCACATGTATATTTGTGTAGTATTATTGATGAGCAAGTTTGAAAGAGCAGTACTGGAAACTGGTACAGTTTTCATGCATATACTGTATCTTCTTACTTGCAGTTATTAGATCACTTTCTGTCTGTTTAAGAATGACAGTAATGTGAAAAGTATTAGTGTTGTTCTTATAAAGATAAGCTTTTAGAAGTGTTTTTGTCTTAAGGTCAATGTGTTGGCAGATGTAAAGATTGTATTCTCATACAATCTTTTATGACAAGCATAAGTTCGCCCAAAAGTAGCTCATTCAGGACAATTGTTCTGTTAGCATTAAGGTCAGATAGAAACTGAACAAAATAATCAGTTTCTATGAGACAAGTCAGGCACATACACTTAGAAATTGTATTGTACTTTGCCATCCAAAATTACTTTCATATTGCTTCCTGTGACGCCTAATTTAAAAGCTGCCACAAATAAGAGCAAATAACAGATCAATTGTAGTTGTTATGGTGGTGTGGTGTGAGAGGCATATGTAACAGCAGTGGAGCATGAGCGGATGAATGCTTAACCAGCCTGCTGAGGTAGTGATATAAAAACACAACTTAGCTGATCCATTTGAAAACACAGCTAAGCTGATCCATCATTTCAGGCAGCTTGTTTATAGAACCAAATATTATTTTTATTTCAGTTTTGTGGTTCCATAAGAAGCATGCTGAAAAGCAAACCAAAGGAAAGAGCAAAATTACATACAGTTCTCTCAAAAAGTGTTTTCTCCCTTCCTGTTTTCCTTTTTTTTTTTAAATTCATATTTGTCACACTTCCATGCTTCAGATCATCAAATTTTAATATCAGACAAGGATAACTTGAATAAATATAAGATGCATTTTTTTAATGATGATTTCATTTATTAATAGAAAGCTATATAAGCTATCCAAACCTATCTGGACCTATGTGAAAAAAGGAATTAACCCCCACTTGTTAAGTCATGAATTAACTGTGTGAACCTATCTGACAGTGTGAAGTAGGCATCCATGGGAGTTCCAAGGGGAAAAACAAAGTTGACCAAAATGAACACAAAGGCTCGTCTCACTTTTGCCTAAAAACATCTTGATGATCCCCAAGACTTTTGGGAAAATATCCTGTTGACTGATGAGACAAAAATTGAACTTTTTGGAAGGTTCTGCTACGTCTGTGGTAAACCTGACCCAACAGTCAAACATGGTGGTGGTGATACTGTGATGGGCTGGGGCTGCTTTGCAGCTTCAGGATCTAAACAACTAGGAAAATATTAAAACTTGCTTAATGATCTGGAAACATTTACGTGCATTTATGGATACTTGTTATGGAGCCATAAAATAACTTAAATAAAAAGAGTATTTGTTTCTATAAACAAGCTGCCTGAAATGATGGCTCAGTTAAGAAGAAAGCTTTTTCACAGTAGTAAAGTAAGCAAAGTAACATTTATTTATATAGCGCTTTTCACAGACATAACAATCACAAAGCGCTGAACAACAATTACAACACAATATAAACAAAGAACCATGTTCAAAAGAGAATTTCAGGTAAAAAAAAAAAAAAAAATACTAATAACAAAAGAATCTCAGCAAAAGGCTTGATTAAACAGACAGACTCCACAGAGTCAGTGAAATGGAGCTGGAGTGGTAAACTGTTCCAGAGCCTCGGTGCCACAAAGTGAAGAGCTCTGTCCCCTTTAGTCTTCAGTCTTGTACGAGGGACAACTAATAGATTTTGAGCTTGTGAGCAAAGACTGCAAGCAGCAGTGTGTTTGACAAAAAGTTGAGATAAATAGTTTGGAGCTTGTCCATTTAGTGCTCTGTATGTAAGTGTGAGAATTTTAAAATGAATTCCAAAATCAACTGGGAGCCAATGTAAAGAAAATAAAATAGGGATAATATAAGCTCGCTTCGCTTCGCAGAGTGTGTCAGGAGCCTGGCTGCAGCATTCTGTATTGCATGGAGGTGTGACGGAGATGATTTGTTTATGCCCGTAAAGAGGGCATTACAATAATCTAAGCGCAATGATCAAATCCATGAACAATTTTATCCATTTCAGAGGAGGAGACTAAAATATATATAATTCAGAAATGTTCCCTAGATGAAACAAAACGAGACAGGAGATTGATTTCATATGTGAGTCCAAGGTGTCAAGGACCACATACTACAAAAAGATTACGTACACTGGTCTTTGCAGATGAGCAAAAGAGAAGCAATCACTTGACTGGTTCTTGAGTGTATATCAGGAGGAGCAATAATCATGGCTTCAGTCTTGTCAGAGTTTAAAACAAGGGAATTATTGGTGAGCCAGTCACTAATCCAGGATAAACTGTCAACTAGGGTGGACAGCCTATCCAGCTGGTAAGGCTTAAAAGACATGTACATTTGAATCTCATCGCCATAAGAATGGTAAAAAAATGCCAGAGAAAAATTGAATGATACCGGCTAAAGTAAGCGCGTAAAAGGAGAATAACAATGGCCCCAGGATAGAACCCTGAGGGGCCCCACAGGTCAAACAATGTCCTTCCAGAAAAATAGGAGGAAAACCATTCACGTGCTGAACCTTAAGCCTATCAAGTAAAATATTATGGTCAATGGTATCAAAGGCAGCACTGAGGTCAAGCAACACGAGTACAGAGCAATTTCCTACAACAGATGCCATTAAAAGATCATTATAGACCTTTAAAAGAGCAGTTTATATTTATATATATTCAGAGTAGGCTCCAGCCCCCCCGTGACCCTGAAAAGGATAAGCAGTAGAGAATGGATGGATATTCAGAGTGCTGCTTCTGACAATCAGACTGAAAGGGATCAGAAATCTGTACTGTGCTTAATAAAGATCTGAATTGATTTTCAACAACTTTAGCATAAGCACTGGAGTCAGACTCGAGCTACAGAGAGTTTACAGGGATAGCACTCACCATATGACCATGATGTTACCCCATTCTGTCACACTGAGGTGAGACATAAAATCCAGATGCACTGAAACAACCAATTTAATCATGGCTGTGTGTGTGTGTGTGTGTGTGTGTGTGTGTGTGTGTGTGTGTGTGTGTGTGTGTGTGTGTGTGTGTGTGTGTGTGTGAGAGAGAGCGAGAGAGAGAGAGAGAGTGTGAACACTAAGCAGTATATGATCAACCTTTAGCAAGACCTGATGAATGTTCCCGTACCTCTGCTGGATTTTACATGTCACCTAACTAAAGTGGCACAAATAGTTTGTAGTTATTTAACATTTTATTCATTTGCAGTTATCATATGGTATAGAGTGATAACTATTAGAAATCCAGTAAATAAACCATAAAAAGAAAACAGATATAATAGGTACTTTCATAACAGCAGTGGATTAAATGACTAATGTGTAATTTGAATGGGGTCATACCTTGTCACCCACAGATAATTACCTCCTTTACTCCGAAGTCCCGCCCTGCTTTACAAACCTTTAAAGAAGAGTTTTTCCCACTGCTATTTTGCAACATTCTCCAAGCAGACAAACATAGTTTCCATAGGTGGGAAAATTAGAAGTGGCCAGATACAACTCTCATTAGAAGATCATGTCACAAGTTTTTTCTTTTCTATTCCCTCTAATATATTAATTATTGCTGACTACCTGTGAACTATAGAAAAATTATTTTTAAAACAATTTTGAATTCATAATCTTTTAAGTAAGCACTACGCATTATGCTGACAACTATGATCATGAAAGCCTTCTTTTATTGCACCCATGGTAAGCATACTTCATATTATCTCAATGTACTCAATATTATCAGTTATCTTATAGTTCATAGCAAAATTGATTGGGATCATGCCATGGTTTATGTCTTCTACTGTACAACAAAAATGGCTTGTGTAATAAAATCACCCCCGTGTTTACACTGGCAATAATTTTGTATGGTAACACAGCACTCATGTAGCAGTAGTGTAAAGATTTCAGATGCAGGCAGCAGTTAAGTCAGGTGAACTATAACTATAACTGTGTGTGTGTGTGTGTGTGTGTGTGTGTGTGTGTGTGTGTGTGTGTGTGTGTGTGTGTGTGTGTGTGTGTGTGTGTGTGTGTTGTTGTTGTCCAAGATCAAAAGATGGCTTTACAGAACAGGCTGATTCTGGGTTACAGCTTCCTTAAGAACTTGTAGTCCAAATAACATCAGTGATTTCTCACAGGAAACCAGAGACACACATATACACGCACACAAGAGCCCCTCTAGGGTAAACACTGGGGTGTTTCTGCCCTTTTGAATCACTCAAGGCTTATTGCAGTTTGGCAACAGTTTCACTATATATTGTGTGACACATAAGGTGCTTGAACACCGGTGTTTTTGGAGGGGGGTTTTCTTACGGTCTCCAGTGGGGTATTTGGCACATCCAGCTTTGCCTTTACGTCAACAGTGACAGCACTTAAAAGGCAAAGTCTGTATTAAATGCAATGATGATTACGTATTGCTACACCAGATTCTATAAGTACAGCCCTCATTAGCTTCACCTGCACTAGCTGGAGAATAGTTGGCTTTCAGGGGCATAACACCACTAAGTGCAGGGCAAGAAAGAAAGAGTGCACATGTGCTAGGCAAACTGCCTGTGCATTTACTGTGGTTCCCAGCATAACCTACTAATTGTGACATGCACTGGATGATGATGGTTGTCAAGTTAAGCAAAGAACACATGGATGGATAGATTAATTAATAAATAAAACCAATGATTGTTAAATTACATATTTTAGTAAGAATAAATATTTAACAAGGTATGACAACCATCACACCACTGATGGCAGCATGGTAACATTTTCCTCAAGTCCACATGAGTTGAGTGTCATGTAACTTTAATTACAAAGACTTTACAAAGGTAGAAGTTCCGTTCCCTGAGAGAAAAAAAAAACTTGTAGAATTTCTCTTTCTAAGCCTTCATGTATTTCTGTAAGAGTGCAGAGAGGAACATAGCAGAAGCCAAAACTGCAACTCTCTTTCAAATACTGAGGTGCTTCATGTAGGAGAAAAAAAGATTAATAAAAAAAAAAAATACTAGCCTCATAGAATTCTCTTTGTGGACAGAAAGAGGGCAGCTAACAGCTAGAGGCATTTCCAGATATAAGCATACAGTCCGGCTGTTTTGAGAGTCTGATACTTTGATGACTTACTTGTTAACGTGCTCTGTCTTACTGTATTTAACAGTGGTGTTTCTCTCTTTTTAGCCCTGATTACTATAAAAACAAAGGGGAATTTGAAAAGCCATATCAATCATTTAAACTCTTCCATATTTGTAAATAGACTTCATTAAAATTCTGAATGCTATCTGAAGAGAAGGAGAGGGAGTTATAATATTTATAGACAAGGTGTATTTTATTTAGATGTTTATCAGGGCAGGTGAGTATTGACATATCAGTTCAGAGAATGTGCCCTCGTCTCTGGCTCTACTGGGCTTGAGTGATCAATTCACAGTGATCTACTTGAGTGATCTGATTTGGCCATTACGCTGCTGCCAACACCAACTGCTGCGAACTCCCTTTGAAATTCTTTTTACGTAATCCATGAGTTTGTCTGCCACTGTGCATACAGTTTATTGTGTCCAAAATTACAAGTCATGCCAGACAGAAAGATTCATGTTTGAGTCATCTTGTATCTAAGATATTGCATCTTTGAGCAACAATACACTCTAACAAGGCAGTTAGGAGAAACATTGTGCTAGCCTGTGTCAAAAACCTTGTAAATTGTAATAACCTCTAACTTAACACACCCAGAGAAGGATGAACAGTGTATGCTTTATTTTGTTATATATTTCTAACAGTGTTCATTTCCCTATGTATTTTCTGTGGTTGTTCCACAAAAGTGGATGGTTGTGAAGTTAGCAGAAATGAGAGAATATATCGCAAATCCCTGTCTGTTTGAAAATATAACTGACAGATCCCAAAATTAATATTACATTAAAGACTGTCTGTGAAGGTTCTCAGTCATCCAGGTCATCGGAGTCTAAGGAGATTGGAAAGAAAAGCCTCTGGACTTCTTTTAGTTGCTTGAAGAAGTTTCACCTCCTCTACACTGGAGAGACCAAACAGCCACTTCATAAACGCATGGTACAGCATAGAAGAGCCACCTCGACGGGACAAGACTCAGCTGTCCATCTGCATTTAAAGGACAAAGGTCACTCTTTCGAGGATGCCAATGTTCACATTTTGGACAGAGAAGACAGATGGTTTGAAAGAGGAGTGAAAGAAGCCATCTATGTCCACTGTGAACAACCATCTTTGAACAGAGGAGGTGGTTTATGACACCAACTGTCTGCCATCTATAATCCAGTTTTGAGATCCCTTCCCAGACGCCTTAACGCCCACTCACATCCTGGGCCGTTTGACCTCAGGTAATCAATTGATAGGGTGGGGATAGGTTTCACAATGGGTTCACGTGAAACCTTGGCTGATTGTGACTGTTAGAGTTGAAAATAATGTTATATGCTTATTGCCATTATTAAAGTTAAAAAAGGAACCTTGATTGTGCAACGTGACGGCTGAAATGCACAAAAATATGATTATGAAAGTGTCCTTGTGAAACTTGTTATGCACTGAGTGACTTGGTTAAATCGGAGTGAAACAGGTAATAACAGACGGGGTTTATAATCTGTCCAGGACCCGCCCACACATATCCCTGAAATTACCGGTGGGCGGAATCTTTTGGCCCAATAGGGCAGGTTGCGAGGAAATGGCCTGACAAGCTGCAATAGAAACATTCACGGGAAAGAAAAAGCTTCTTCCTCTCCTCTGGAGTCAGCCGCGAGCGGCCAACTTGCATGTGTTTGGCTGGAGGTTCAGAGATCGAAGGTGAGAAGTCCATGGTGGATGTCGTTACCTGAAGTGGTGAAGCTGACGTGGAAATGTGAGAAGAGGGAAACAGGGCCTTATGGGTTTTGTAGTCTCTTTCAGCCTCTCTCTCCCTCAGAGGATTGTCGATC
>VVHJ01060596.1:0-12098 GCA_015107715.1 Tylochromis polylepis | reverse complement strand
TTGGTCTTTCACGTGGAATTCCAATAAAACTGATTCATGTTTGTGGCTGTAATGTGACAAAATGTGGAAAAGTTCAAGGGGGCCGAATACTTTTGCAAGCCACTATTTAAAATTGGTGGATGATCTGAAACTTAAGTGTGACAAACATACAACAAAAAAAGGAAATCAGGAAGGGGGCAAACACCTTTTCACACTTCTGTACCAATTAACAGTATTAGTGCATCAGTGCTTACCTGGATGATTGAGCATGCATCAAGACATTAGTGCCATTAATTAGTAGATTATCACTTCTGTACTTTTCTACAGATCTCATTTTACAGCTCTAAAAAATCTTTTGTAGAGCTTATTCCTAATGCATCTTCCAACTACTTAGATTACCTCAGGGAATAACATGCATATGGAGTACTGGGCTCTTGGTTCCTATGATACTTACTACTCCAAGAGGGCTGCCAGGTCTCGGGATGGTGGCCAGAGATGCTTAGACAAATCTTCTTCCCAACTTCAAATCTTCCATTAGGCTAATGGAAGGGAGAAAACAGAGGCATAACACATACTTCTCAAAACCTATTAAGCCAAACTGACATCAAAGTTGTGAGCAGTATTAACAAATAAAAATGAGGGTGCCACTGTGCAAATATAAGAGCTTTCAAACAATAAAAATCAAAATTTGGTTCAATGAAGAACCAATAAAATAGCAGCTGGTGTCAGTGAAAAAATGTCAGAACTGTTTTCTCACAACAAATTATTTTATCAGTCATTAAAACGTGGACCACACAGCTGCCTGAATATAGTGGGAAAATTATTATTTGATCTTCCATTTCTTTGTTAGTTAGCAAATGAGCAAAACTGTCTAATTTTTATGGTTGTTTCATATAACTAGAGACAGAATATCAACCAAAAATCCACACATTACATAAAGATGTATAATTGATTTGCATGTCACTGACTGAAATAAATATTTCTTTTCAGAAAGCGTCTTGCTGATGGTCGTGTAGCCTAGTCCAGCCTTGATTTTGGTTTCCTGACCACAGCACTTTCTCCCAGTGTGAGGATTCAGGTTGGGGATCAAATACTTATTTCACTCAACGACATTCAAACATTCAATTCCGTTTTTAACTTGTTTATCATTTTTATTTTAATTTAAATTGACATTCCGTCCCAAAACATCAAAATGAAACTACCATTAAAATATGAAACTGTTCTTTTTTTCTAAGACAGGAATTCAGCATGGGATAAAACTATATTTCCCCCACTGTGTGTGTGTGTGTGTGAGAATCTATTCCTCCTTTTTTCTAAGTAAAAGTAGAGCTGGATTTCAAAATAAGAGAAAAAAATTAAACATTAAAATTGTGCATTCAGTGCTTTAAGTGTTAACTTCTGAAAAACAAAATAAAGGGAGAAGCTTGAATGTCCCCCGTTTTTCAGACAACATATCAACACATCTCAACTAGAGATGTGCGTGACTAGTCGACTAGCTGACTAACGGTTGCTGTTGTCACTAGTCAGTACCAAACTTACTGGCAATTTCATCTTTCATCAATTTTTCAATTTTATCAGGCATTGTAACATCTAGGCCTTTTATTTGAATGAATAATTAAAAATTTCTAGATCTTATGCGATTTATCGGCCGGCCCGGGAAAGGCTTGAAGTTTCCCCAGGTAAGCTGGAGGTGGCAGTGAGATGGAGGTTTGGGCTTCCCTGTTGCAGCAGGTTTGCTGTTTTCTTCTTTGTTATCTGTTTGGAGTATAACGTGTAATGTTGATAATGCACGAAACGAGATGTTGCATCACTGAAGAATGTGATAAACTGTTTACAATGACTTTGTTATTAGTTTTTGACATTTTCCATTAAACGATTTGAAAATTTAACTTAATATCTGAATGTTTCTTAGTTTTAGACTAGTCTGTTTTTTGTTTTTTTTCCTGGCCAGGAACATCCCTAATCTTAACACCTGAACAGTTTTGGGAGCTCACTTTCTTCCCCTCTTACATTCAAGTCTGACTTTTTTGAAAGAAAATTGAGCTCCAGCTTGTCCTTCCAGCAGCGTAAGCCTGGGCTTGAATGGAATCAGGGCCATACATACAGAGGTGCTCACTGGTAAGCCTAGAACGATATTTAGTTTGATAATGTTTATTTTAGACTGCCTTGCAGTTGTGTGTGGAGCCAAACATGGTCAATATGTATAAGGTTACTTTGCTTGGACCCAGAAAAGCTGTCTGTTCTTATAAACCACTTTTTCAGGGACACATCTGCCATCAGTTGCATCTGGAAAGGTCCAGCATTTGCCCATTTAAAGCAGCGTGACTTCCTTTGAGAACCCTCTGACATCTGAGATGACAAATGGGATGTGAATGCACATGCACAAGGTGTGAAAACATTTGCTGAAGTTTACTATCAGCTTATCAATAAAGTCAACAAACGAAGACAAATCTCGTTGTCCCTGAACCTGTTCCTGCACTGCTGGGAAGTGTGCCCAGTCTCCCTGCATATCTTCCTTGAAGTTTCCTCCTAAAGGAGCAGACAGCTGTCATCAGTTCACAAAATCAACTGTCCTCGTCTGCAGCCTCAAACTCTGTTCATTTAGATAAGATGGTTTATCAGCCAAAAGGGCCACATTGTCTGTCATTTTCTAGAAACTGTTTTTTCAGACTTCTTAGTTATGCCAAAAAAGATGCTACTTCCCTCCTAATGGATCAAAACTGTGCTAACTCCCAGCCTTTGCTGAGCAATCTCACATTGTTGCATAACAAAAGACCATCAGCATTGGCATCAGTTTCTCTGAGGAGTTCCCTAAGCATGCTGGCCCTTTTGATCACTGCATCGATCACCTTAGCATGCTTTTCGTCAGGGGGGGCGTAGAGGACAGTTTGATGAACGATGCAGTGGTAAACTATGGATTACCCTCTTTCAGTCTTGCTACAGCTCCTTTCCTTATTACCTATCATAGCAGGGCCTCCGTGTATTGAAACCACTTTTTTAGCTCTAGTCCTCTCTTTGTTAACATCTCCTTAATGGCCAAGTAGATGTCTTCTCCTGTTGTACTGGTCTGAAGGGCAGTAAAAATGAGCATTGTCACACATGCCAGTGGACAGCTAAGCCTTTTGCATGGCTCCATCTGGCTGGGTTAACGCATCCCCAGTTGATATTTCACTTTTCTTTGTGGCAGATGATGTTGACATGGGCATTTGCTTCTTTTTTTTTTAAGCTCTTATTTTTGTTTTCCCTCAAGGAATGTTTCAGCTACTGGACTCGTGCACTCTTTGACCATCCCTCCACCAGTAAATAGCTTTTTGTGTTGATCTAAATCCATTGTTGGGCAGTGAATCTGTGGCTCAAGATCCTGCTGTACTGGTCATACTGGATTTTGTCTCACATTGGCACTATTTATAAATGCCACGGTTTCTGAACATACAAGACACACTGGTTTAGTGCTCCCAGTGGAAAGTATGAACATAAGAGTCTACCCATAGATTAAATGCTCTATATACCCACTTTTCTGTTTTTGGACACACAATTTGTTCCTTATTTTTCTATCCCTTTCTCCATCTCACGCATCTGTATCTCAACCTTTCTCCAGCTCAGCTGTCTTTGTTTTTTCTACATTGACCTCACTGAGATTCAAACTTGTCTCAGTTTTTTAGTAGATGTACCTACGGTATGAACTTCAACGTCTTGCATCTCGTTAAAGTTAACACATTCACAAACTAGCTCAATGCCGCCCTCAGGCCGGGGTGATGACAATACCCCATCAGCCTTTTAAAATGATGGGGTAAAATGATGCAGCAAGCTAGTCCGTTTTGCTGAAATTTCATTGTAGAGCTCAAAATGATGCTCAGTGGTTTGTACGGCTCCCATATCCTTGTATGCATGTATCATGTTGGGCCATACTCCTAACGACCGATTGTGTCCTGGGGAGGCTCTCCTCCCAGATCTGGACAAAGGCATCACTGAGCTCCTTGACAGAGTCTGAGCGCAACATAATGTCTGATGTTCTTCTGGACGCAGGTCAGGTGAGCACTGGGGCCAGCAGTGGTATGAATGGTATCAATTTCTTCATCCTCCAGGGACTTCTTTTTTTGGCAGATTTATGCAGTTAAACTTTTATTATTACTATTTCAATTTCTGAAATTGAAACCAATGAGAAATTTATTTTGAAAGACAATTTTTTTCCTCTTTTAAATATTTATTATTGCTCATTGGGGGTGAAACGGTTCACAAAATCTATGGTTCGGTTCATATCACAGTTTTTGGTTCAATTCGGTATATCTTGGTTCTTGTATTTTTTTTTTCCCTCAACGCTCCAGAACTACTACACATCAGCAATAGATAATCCACCATTCACAAAAAAGCTGTTATCCTAAAGTACATGTGGGTATGCAAAACTGAAAGAATGAGGCAGTTTGCCATTAGGCACAACATTCTGACAGGTCAAAGTTAGGTGAGAAAATAAAATTTGAGACATTCTGATTTTAAAATTCTTTTCATTTGTTTGTTTCAATTTCTGCTAAATCCACCGTTATTCACAGTCACCATAACTAAAATAATAATTTTTCTTGATGCTAAAATACAATGATCCTGCCATCTTTCCAACCCTTTGTGCATGTTCATAACAAATAAACTAAACCTTGTATGCTACATTTATCACTTAATGTTGCTGTCTGATTAAATAAAAGAGGAAGATGACCTCTAAAGCTGTGACCCCTAAATTTGTGCAAACTTTAACTTTGGTATTTTTGTCACCACATTCTAGGCAAAGGGTGTCAACATAGGGCATAATAAAACTTTCCCTTCTTTAAAAGGACTCAGACAACAATTGTTCAGTCCCTTGATAGTCAGTTCTTAATAGAGAGATTACTTTTCCACTTGAAGTGCAGCATTAGAAATACAATCAGTGACATCTGGCTATTTATTATCAAGAGGTAAAATATCACTGTATCACCTCTTTTATGGCATGAGCCTGGACATCTTTAGCTATGAAACCTTCCAGTGCTTTCATTATGGCTTTTACCCTGTCTTGCCTTTTACTGAGCGGCTGTTTAAAAGTTACAGGGAGTATAAGTTTTTCTTTCCTACCTGACTCAGTGTTCCTTGCTCTGTCAAATGACACATTGGGGTAATGTGTCCATACATGAACACAAGCCACAAGCATAAGCAACGGTACTTATGCTAGCAGCATGCGAAGTGCTTGCATACTTTCAGAGTTTTATCCACCACTTTCTTACCGCCATCGTCATAGTAGCACTAAATCCAAAATGGCCCCACACAGCAGACTGCTGCTGGCACGTGCTCTGTTGCTGGGCCAACTTTGTCTTTACTGCTTGCCACGTCCACGACTTGTTTGCTGCACTAGACCTTTGACCCCTCTGCCCCTTCATTTGGGTTACTGGTGCAAGGCTTTGCTGCCCACGGCCTGAACTGAACAACAAATGTCTCGAAGGGAGGCAGCAGACCAAACCAAACACTGCTCCGTTCTTATTTCTGTCAACTGTCACTGTGTGTGATGCAACAATACAAGGCTGAGGGTTACATGACATTGTGTCCATTTTCCACCCTTTGATTATCTGCTTCATCAGGAGAATAATCAAATGTAACTGAGATGTGATCTTCATCTGAATCTTACTGTGAGTAGGATGATGCTGGGAGGTTTCATGGGGTATTCTGGGGGAAGTATGATCCTGCCGTGGTAAACCCCACCATCAAAATCTGAGTCTGGAGGACCACGAACAGAAAAGTGCCACTCAAAGAGATTGTCCTGCAGAAAGAAGGAAATATCATTTTAAGAACATATTACTGCCTGAGAAGACAACAGAAGGTAGGACTGGGTGATATATTGAGTTTTTAAAAACTATCGATATACTTTTATACGAGCGCTAAGATGTGACAATATCGTTTATATCGATATAGCCTATGTTGCGTTATAATTATACTTGTGGAGCTCCTAGTTTGCCTCTTGCATCCCCCTGCCCCGCCTCTCTCCCTCACTGAACACAACGGCCCCTCCCCCATCGCTTCACCTGCAGGCAGCGACAAGATGGACACGGTAGCTATCAAAGAGGAGCTGGTCGGTAAAAAGAAACACAATGGCTCGATTATTTGGACACGGTTCGGATTCAAAGTGTCAGATGATCAGCAGAATAATGTGTTCTGTAGAGAATGTCAAAAAAGCGTCCCGACAAAAGGTTCGAGCACTACTAATCTTTTCCACCATTTACAACAGCGCCATTAAGTGCAGTATGAAGAGTGTGAAACTGCGTGCTGTATCCCAGACTGTGAAGTCTTCCCCGCAACAAACCACCTTACAAAACTCACTTCGCACTGACCGACATGTGGTCCAGCAGGATGTGCGAGCCATACACGAGTGTGACTGTACGTTTCATGAAAGACTGGGAACTGAAACCTGCCCGTGTCCAGACCAGCTACTTTCCTCAGGACCACACCGGAGAGCGTGTAGCTGAAGCCCTGCAGGGTGCCCTCACAACCTGGAGGCTCAACCCGACAGGAATGGTTGCTATAACAACTGACAACGGGGCTAATGTCGTCAAGGCGGTTCAACTGAACAAGTGGCTGAGGACGCAGTGTTTTGGTCACAGACTTCATCTGGCCATCGGTGAGTGCAACACTGAATCAGCTGATCTGGAATAAATAAATCGTTCAGAGAGCGACTTGCAGAGCTAAACATGTCTATTGACCACAAGAGAAATATTTTCATAAGTCATGGCCAGCGCATACATCTATCACTTATGAAACTGAAACTAAATAAACTTTCCCTATTAAATCCAGTAAACTTACTGGAGTGTGTTTTTGCTTGTATATGACTGAGGATTGTGACACTAAATGAGGACCCCAGCTGAGACGAGACAGGGAGACATTTTTAAATACATAGTGAGATTGAAAAGACCTAAAAGTATACACGTTTCACTCATTTGCTGCTGATGTTACCAAGATAGTTTAACTGGAACCATTTCTAGGTTATACATTACACAATGCATTTTGCAAATCCCTACTAAACAAAGATGGATGCTACTCTGCCTTTGAGTGATCTGCCTCTTAACATAAGAATGAAAGTGATTTTAAAGGTTTGTATTTTGTGTGTTCCAGGACATGGTATGGATGGTGCCCGGGCTATTTCTCTGTGTGAGAAAGTCGTCAGCTGGAGGAAGAGAAGCGAACTGGCTGCAAATACAGCCGGGCCTTCCAAGTCACCAGCTAATCACAGAGGGAGCAACTCAAGGTTTCTCACGATAGCGAGGGTTCTGGAGCAGGACAGAGCACATGACCCTTGTCGTATGTCAGAACTGTGCTGCACCTGTTGAACACCAGTCTCCTGGCACCTGGAGAGGAGGATAGTGAGCTGTGACCAGCACTGTGGATTACCTCAACAATAAATATGCAGATGCATCCACCAGTGACCTGCTGGACATTGCTTCTTTTGTGGATCCACGGCTAAGGGCCAGTAAGAAAACAGATGCACTAAAACATAAACTCATCTTGGAAGCAGAGTCTCTGCTCAGCTATCAGGGCAGACGTTCGTCTGAGCTGCCTGATCCAGCCGTGCCTGAGTCTGCAGACTGAGAAGCAGCAGCAGTGGGGGACACAGCTAAAAAACAGAGATCACTGGCAAGCTTCTTCCAGCACAGCACAGCCACCAACACTGCTTTCATAAAGAGAGAGGCAATCCAAAATGAACTTTCTAGCTACTTGTTGTCAGAGAGAGTGATGCTGACCCTCTCAAATGGCAGAAGGAACATGAAGTTGACTATCCAGCACTGAGCCGCCAGGCCACCAGCTCCCCTTCTGAAAGGATTTTTAGTTCCAGTGGGAACGTTGTAACCTGCCACAGGAAAGCCTGATACTGTTGACAGATTAGTTTTCCTGCTGTACAGTAGTTGGCCTGGACAGTTGTTTGTGTTCTCACTATATTTTTATTGTCATCTGAGATATGCACAAAAGACCCACTGACACAAAATCCCATCCCACAGGATGGGATTTTGTTTATTTCATTCAGTCTGTGCACTAAGTACTAGATGATTGTACAGGAATACACACAAAGAAGCACTTTGGAAAACGTAACCTTAGTGAAACCGCTTTTTAAAGAGCACGTCACCTTTGCTATTTTTGCTCTGCAGCTTTTTAGATTTGACTGCACAATTGTGAGCCTTCTGTTACGCATGAAAAGAACATTGTTTTATTTCATTCAAGGAGCATTATTGTTTAATAAATGCTGATAATTTACAACTTACTTCTAGAGGTTGGGCATGATAGTGCTCTGTGGGATCCCTCAGTTCAGCAGCCTCCTTCATCAGCCTCTTCACCGCTTCCCATCAGAGGAAACAGACAAACAGGGAAAAAAGGTTACCACCTGCATGGAAAGTTACCGTACATGTGGAAAGTATTCACACTGCTTCACTTGTACCAGAGTTTGTCATGTTACAGCACAGTGCCCTATAATGACAACCTGAAAAATCTTTCATTCTTGCAAATTATCAGCCCTCTGGAGTCAAATGTATAATTAGCCATTTTTGACTACTTTTATATTTCACCTTTAAAAACTGTTTACCTCAACTTGTTTGGTGTCGTTCTTTTCAGCAAAACCTCAAAGGTCTGAATTTACAATACATTTTTCATTTTGACATACTGTGTTAACACAATGGACCTAAAAAAATCTGAGTAGGACAGAGATTTACTGTGTAAACCACAGACATGTTGAACAGCTCACTTTTATAATTTGAAATGCAAATATAAATTATACATTTCAAAACTATTGCGATTAAAATGCAGGTAATACCTGCTGTTATTTGTACCACTATTTATAAACCAATCAGGCGTCAGAAAAAGATGCCACACCAATGATTTGTGCCAGAAGGGCACATAACAGGCCTGACCTTCATCATTGCTGTCGTCCACCTGGCTTTGGTGGCTTTTTGGCCAGCATGTGTGACATTCAGTAGTTGTCTCCTTGTTTTGACGCACATAACAAAATAAATTTTTTTTAAAAACTACACAATAGCTATACAGTCCACACACAC
Source organism: Tylochromis polylepis (assembly GCA_015107715.1). NCBI lineage: Eukaryota > Metazoa > Chordata > Actinopteri > Cichliformes > Cichlidae > Tylochromis > Tylochromis polylepis. The sequence continues at coordinate 3,072 of VVHJ01060596.1, read as the reverse complement.
TTTCTTTTACTTACAAGCACCAGCACCAAACATGATGACAGTATTCAGGAACAAGCATGTGAATTATTTATCATAACTCTGGCTATACTTGGCCTACCAACACATCATAAACTGGCATATAGTTTGAAGTCTGCACTTTCGACACAAGCTGAAATGGCAACTCGGCAAGAGCTACGCCATCTTTAATCTGTCATGTGATTTGGATGCATCCATTGAGTCTAGAAGGTTAAAAATAAAAAACAAGAATCTAACATGTACAAAAGTAAATGGGAAATGGACTGAATCAATTCATCTGCAGTAGTTTTACATAATATAATATTCGAGATTTACAGGTCTACTCTCCTTGCAACTGGAAGGACAGACTTCCTGTACTGCAGTACATACAATCTCTGATAAAAATCAAAGACACTTTCGCATTTATCCAAACAGCTAGACTGAAAGGTTAGAACTATTCTGCTCCGTGTGTGCAATATAAAGCCACGATTTTCCAACTACAGACACTTCAGTAAAGTCTCCTGAACATTTCAGAATTCAGTGACAGGAAACAGCTGGAAATGTTTCACATTACCGAACCACACCTGGGCAACAGAGCAAGCTCTGGGTTTGGCATTTATATAGATTACAAGCCACATAGAACTGTGCATTCACACAGTGTTTGTACACTCTGAGTACTGCTCATCCCTGCTCGACTTAGAATGACCAAGTATCACCGATGTCTTTAGAATGCGGGAGGAGGTCAGTATCCAGAGGAAAACCATGCAAGCACAGGGAGAACACACAAACTTCAGTCCTACCAGTAATCTCGCAGTGAGTGGACAGCATTAATCACTGCACAGATATACTACAAATGTGTTATTTTCCCTAAATTCACTGGGACTCATCTTGTGTAAGCAGAAAGCTTCAATTAATCCTTGTGTTGTGAAGATAACTTCTTTTAGTATTTTTCAAGTGAGGGTTGAATTTCTTTTAGTTTATGACATATTTCATCAAATTGCATATATTTAATTTTATGAGTGGTTCTTTGATCCTGTTCTTTTCTTATCCTCCACACTAATTATTTTTTGAATGATGGTCCATCCTCATAATATCTTGGTTTGGCTCTCATCCCCTGTGGTTATCATATATTCCATTCAAAGTTTGTTTAGTCTTATTTATTTGAATTAATATTTGAGGGTCATTACAATTTATATGCTTGGATTCTAATTTTTTTAATTCCTGTAATAAATAAACTTTTTCTTGATGGAGGACCACATAACAAGTTTTCGCATTAATCCTGCATCCCATACAATACTTGGAGATACCATACCTTTATCATTGTATGTCAAATAATCCTTTATTTCTTTTTCCACGTAAATTTTACCTTGGGGTTGTTTAGAAGGCTAGTGTTTGGTCTCCATATTGTATTTATTTTTTTTATTTAGTATCAAGTTGTGAAGTTAAATATACAGCTGCCTCTAAGCCCTGTCTCACACTTCACAATTCTAACTTAACAATGAGAAGCTGTTGAGTATGCATTGTGAGGGTGTGAGTAAAAAGTTAGCCGTCATTCTGTTGGGTGAGTTTTTTTAAACCACAATTTCCTCTGTATTTATTCTTTTAGTTACATTAGTTAAAACCCAGAAGGGTTGCAGTTGTATATTCCAGTCCCTTTCACATATGAGAATGATTTAATTGCAAAAGCGACTTCAGGCAAAGTTTTCTTGACGTGGGGTGTCTCTACAGGTTTTAATAATGTCACCAATTTGTAAACAAAGCATCCTTTAACTAAAATATACCATCCCTCAGAGTCTCTTATCTGTTTGGAGAGTTTTATTTGAAATTACTATTACTACTCCCCTTGCTTGTCCGTTTTTATACGACTAATAATAGGCATTATTAAAACCAAAGCCTTTTAATTTCTCACGGTCCTCATCGCTAAGATGCGTCTCTTGCAAAAAAACAAACAAACCATGCCATCTTTCTCTCTTCATTTTGATTAACCATTTACTCTTTTTGATAAGGTTATACAGTCCACTGACAAACTAAGGCAAGTATCGACTGAAGGGCCCCTCTGGTGACAGCCTCAAACGAGTCTTATCGTCAACACATCAAATCTGAATGCAGTGACCGTATCCTAGAGATATCGGTCTTACACTTATTATTATTTTTATGTGAATAAAGCGAATGACTGTAACAGAGCAGGAATAATATTTAGACCTTTTTTAGCTAAAGAGCACCTTAAACACATGTTCCAAAGATATGCATCCAGTACCGATGAGTCCGTACTGATGTGTTACTTCAAGTTACTGTTCATGATCTCTCTTTATCTACTCAACACAGAGCGTCATGCTGTGTTTTCATTAAGTGTAAGTGAGAGTTCAAACCTCAATAGTTTTTCCCAGAACGGTCTAGATCGGTTCCTATGTTTTGTGGGTCCGTGCTCTCGCTGGATCCTTCTGCCGGCAGGATCCCCTCGGTCACTGTGTCCTGTGTCCAAGGCTTTCTTGGCAGTGCTGTATGTCAGTGGTTCCCAAAGTGGGGGGGCCTATTGCAGGGGGGGCGCAGTATGAATAAAAAAAGAATGCTTGGACACTGCTAGCATAATGGACAGGTTTCTGACGGGGCTCCCACACAAATGCAAAGCAGAAGATGACGCATCGCCAGATATGCTTCCAAACCAAAGACCAGAAAATATGATGAAGCATATCTCGCCTTTGGCTTCACCTGCACAACGGTGGTGCCAAGGTAGGTATCCCCGACAGAATGTGTTTCCCCTGCGTCGGGAGCACGCTCTGGGCTGTCCAAATCATGGACAAACAGTATCCCACAGCTGTTTATGTTTTTAAACCCATTTAGCACAGAGAGGCATTTTTTGAAAAATGTTTTGAAAGCAATGTTGAATAGTCTTACACAGTAAAAACAACTACACGTAAAATAATGACTCCATAAAGATGGATTGTTTTTCTGTTATTTAAAAGAGTAGTAGTATTTTTTTTTTATTGCTACCTGTCATTTATTGCAGTTTACTTTTACTTGTTTAATTGTTTACAAAAGGTTTGGGGTGTGAAATAAACTGCAATCTAGTTTGAAAAC
>VVHJ01060594.1:0-15854 GCA_015107715.1 Tylochromis polylepis | reverse complement strand
CTCCTCTTGCTCCTCTTTCTTGGGTTTCTGCTGCCTGAGGTATTCACTGAGCACGTGGTCGGTTGGAGCCATCTTCCTGATGTATTCGTGGATGTTCTTTGTCTCATCCTGGACTGTGGTACTGATACTCACTAGTCCCCGGCCTCCTTCCTTCCGCTTAGCATACAGCCTCAGGGTGCTGGACTTGGGGTGAAACCCTCCATGCATGGTCAGGAGCTTCCTCGTCTTGATGTCAGTGGCTTCTATCTCCTCCTTTGGCCAGCTTATTATCCCAGCAGGGTACCTGATCACGGGCAGGGCGTAGGTGTTGATAGCCCGGATCTTGTTCTTACCATTCAGCTGACTCCTCAGGACTTGCGTGACCCTCTGCAGGCACTTGGTGTTGCAGCTTTCCTAGCAGCCACTTCATGGTTCCCATTTGCCTGTGGGATCGCCAGGTACTTGTAGCTGCCCTCTATGTCTGCAATGTTTCCTTCTGGTAGTTCAATCCCCTCAGTTCTGACTACCTTCCCTCTCTTAGTTATCATCCGACTACACTTCTCCAGTCTCTCTCTCTCTCTATATATATATATATACACACACACACACACACACACATTCATACACACATATTTCCTGTCACCATCACATTATCTTAGCAAGACATCTTTAAAAACAGCTTCTGAATACAAATGTTTTCCTGTCAGGTAGGCTACTGTCTGCACATTATGTTCTACTTTTAAAACGACCATTTGCTATCCTCTAGTAGGTCAAAAGGCTACGAGCTTAGTTGGGTATAATTTTAATACCATACAGTATATGGTACCTGGCAAGATTAATGCAAGTGCGTCATGTAGCAAGTTTAATGCAGATACTTCATGGAATGAACTTAATGCCTTATATGAAGTCTAACAAAATCAATGCAAGTACATTATGTAGCCAAGTTGAATACAGACACTTAATGCAAATAGCTCATCTAACAAAGTTAATACTGATATTTTCCCAACAAGGGTAGCGTTAGTTTTTAAAAAAAGAATTTACTTCCAGACGTTTGTTTAGGTTGGAGTGTTTTGACGCTGCAAGCAGCTTGGTTGCTGGCAAACAGAGTTTGCATTGCACGGTCAGATTTCACCCATCCCTTTGTTCTTTAAATGTGAAGTAGTGTTGGAATTTCCAAGTAAGAAATGCATTCCTGCCCGTGCACTGCTGGCTCTGTTGTGCTGGCTCCGGGTTCACTGTGTAACTGATGCCACCAACATTAACAGGACGCTTACATTAGAGCCTCTTATTGCGTGTTTTGTTTGGGTTTCTACTGGCGTGGAATTACCAAAATTAGAGAGGGGATAGAGAGGAGATAGCCTAACCTATGAAACAGGAAAAGACTGCTGTGTAATCCATTTATTTCAACAAAGTAACTGTATTCTAATTATCACCTATTTAAACGGTAAGTGTAGCGGAATACAGTGACTCATATTTTGCATTATAAAAAAGTAATGCCGTACATGTATTCCTTTACTCCCTAACACTGTCCCCAAGACATAAATATTCTGGGAAAATAATCTGTGTACTGACGAGACAAAAGCTGAACTTTTTGAAGGTTTGAGTCGTTACATGTGACATGAAACTAACAGAGCATTTCAGAAAAGGAACATCATACCAACAGTAAAATATGGTGGTGGTAGTGTGATGTCAGCTGTCTACCAAAACATCCTGAAGGAGACTGTCTGCCCATCTATTCATGACCTCAAACTGAAGCGCACTTGGATTCTGTAGCAGGACAATGATCCAAACCACACCAGCAAGTCCACCTCTGAATGGCTTAAGAAATACAAAATGAAGCCTTTGGAGTGGCCTAGTCAAAGTCCTGACCTGAATCTGACTGAGATGCTGTGGCGTGACATTAAAAAAACGGTTCATGCTCGAAAACCCTCCAGTGTGGCTGAATTACAACAATTCTGCAAACATGAGTGGGCCAAAATTCCTCCACAGTGCTGTAAAAGACTTATGGCCAGTTATTGCAAACACTTGATTGCAGCTGTTGCTGCTAAGGGTGGCCCAACCAATTATTAGGTTTAGGGGGCAAACCCTTTTTCACATGGGGCCATATAGGTTTGGATTTTTTCCCCTTAATGATAAACACCTGCATTTTGTGTTTACTTGTATTATCTTTGTCTAATATTTACATTTGTTTGATGATCTGAAACATTTAAGTGTGACAAACATACAACCAAATAGGAAATCAGGAAGAGGCAGACACTTTTTCACACCACTGTAACTCTAACCATGAGAAAGAATTTAAACCTTGAATTTATACCTTGTATTTCCTGTGTTTATATCAGTTAAAGCTCAGAGTGTTTTGGTTCATCTTCTGGCTGCTTGTTGTGTATAGCTTAACACATTTTAATTTTTAGAATTATCAGAATAAAGTGAATTCTTTTAAAGTCTCGATTGCAGGTTTAAACAAGGAAAACGTGATGATTTGTATTTGTTTGCATGGCAGTGCATGTGATGCTGGTATTTACTGTAGCAGGGAGAAAGTGAGTGTTAGGGGCAGAGTGTGTCGTGAGTATGAGGACTAAACACAGTTTATCCCTAATCACACTAAAAAAAAATCTGTTTTTCTTGGAAACCTTGATCCATTGTAAGGTTCTGGTCTGAATTTACTTTCCCCTAAATATGTTAGGCTGCATGACGACATAGGGGTTGTTTACAAATGCTCATCTACACTCAGCTTCATTCAGCCCTGGATGCTTGTCATCTGTTTGCACAGTCACTTTGGCACCAGATGGTCTCAGACACATAATGTGAGTCTAATGATAATGAAAAACCACAGCATCTGTGAACACTCTGAAAGTATGAAACATTTCAGCAGATTTTGGTTGTAGGTTTTGTCCTTTTACACAGAGAACTGTCTAAATAATCAATGATTAGGTTGTTCAAAAAAATTTGAGATATTTCACAGGAGCGGACACAGCTAAATACTTATTTGGCTTACAAAAATATTTATGTGAGAAACTGCATGCACACAAACACATAGAGGCAAACTGCATAGCACTATGTTGTGCACACTCCTTTTAAGCTCAGAGCCCTGAGAGTGCACATTAAGCTCATTAAGTCTGTGGCGGAGATTATGGTTTACTGCAGACCAGGCAGCGCTGTCCAGCGGCTTGGACATCTCCTCATTTTTAAAGGCCAGAAAAAAGAGTGGAGGAGCTCTTCTTATTCACTGTTAACACTTCGGTTTCAGACAAAGGGCTAACTGTATTGTATTACGTACAGTTAGAGAGCAAGAAAATAGAAATACGCTCGTAGGTCTTAATAAAGGAAAAGTATAATATGGTCGCACACAACACACCACCAAGAACAAACTAGAGCAAAGCTTTGCATAATATTTACATTTACAGGCAGAGAACAGAGCTCAGACACAGCAAGCTCTCATCATGAAACATGACAGGTTCATAATTTAAACATCAGTATGTTCTGTGCAGCTTGTTTTTGTTTTGCAACATACTGAGGTCTGTTATCCTGTCAGACAGTTTCCTGGAAAAAGACTTTCAATATGGTAATATGTATTTGTGTCACCAGGTTTGACTAATAGAAGCATTGCCTGTGTTTCTGTGTGTGTTTGTCTGTGTGCCAGGGTTCTGTTACTAGAAATATGAATGTAAATAAGGTATTAAAATATTTAAATGGTGGACCAGGTATAGATGAATACATATAACCAATAGTGTTTCTTGAAAGGAAGGAATCCCAATGGATAATGGATTAATATAACATGACATAAGCTTATCCCTTTAAGCTGGTGTCTGTGTGTGTTTCCCTGTTGGGACAAATTATGCTTTGGAAAGATTTTTGCTGTCAGTTTTTGGTAGTCCCTTCCCATCTGTTTGTGTCATCCATTTTCCCCCAAAGATTCATTAACATTTGGGCTTTGTGAGCCAAATAATGTCACGAGCAGCAGTGATATTTTCTTTGTCCTGGCTCATCCTCATATTTATGCTGAAATGAGCAGTATGCCTTGGAGGGAGATGGCAAATAGCACATCTGTCAGTCTGAAGAAACATCTTACTCTAATCAGTGCTGACAAAGGTATAATGGCCATAACGGAACACTTTGAGAAGTCAAGCACTATAATTTATGTACAGTACTGTAAAGTGTGTGTATATCCATTACTTTAACTACTTTAAGTACTTAAATGGATGAGCACACATACATCATGACTGATTTCTGTGTAAAACGTATATTTTAAAGACATGTAGCTTATATATATTACAGTACAATACTGTCTCTAAGCTGACACTCATTATACTATGTGCAGTTGTGCAGCAAAAGCCTTAATAAGTTGTGGTCCAGGGTTTCTTATTGGGATCCATTTGTTTGTTCTTATGTTTTATTCACACTTCCCTCACCATATTCTTACCATATATAATAACAGTTGTGTAGACAATATCCAGCTATTAATTAGACTAACCAGTTATACCAGTAATAGACTGATTAGCTGACTAATTAATTAAGGCTAATACATCTGATGTTCCCTTTTGTCCAATAAAAGCTGTTTCCAGACTTGGAGCAATATATTTGTTCCCTCTCATGCCATAGAAAAACTGTATTTGTGTTAACCATGACCATGACCCACTACATGTGACTTTTCACATGCAGTGAGTCATATTTTATAACAGGAAAGCATACTCATCTGATAGGGAGCTGAACACTTTGCAACCAGCAGCAGAAAAAAAATATAGTAGAGGGAAACACATCATGTACTATTCCTGTGCCACCCATGTTCCCACCATCTGCAATGACAAAGAAATAATCAGCCTTGTGTGTACTTTCACCACCTGTGTAATATCACAAGGTTGACTTAGCTTGACATTTTGGCTTACTTGAACCGACACAATTGTCAATTCTTAATTTGTTCTGCTTGAGGAAATGCAAAACAGCATAACAAAGAGATTCAAATTCAAGACTCTGTTTGCACATATTTCAATAAGGAACAGGGTGAAAGAAGGAGTCAATCTGACTGCCTGTAACGCTAGACATAAAATCAAGAATAGATATATGATCTGTTGCTCACAGTTACATAACAAGTACAAAGAGAATCAAACAATGCACAATATTTTACCATCAGTTGAGGCAACAATTTTTTTGGCAGTTTCATATAGTCTAATGCTTCCTTTTTTGTACATTTTCTTGAATTGAAAGATATTTACACAGCCTCTTAAGTCATTTTTCAGGGGATTTCACAATTCAACTGCAGAGGCACACATCTGCTTTAAAGCAATGAAAGGAAACCGCTAAATGCAATTTCCTTCTTTGGTTTGTTTTTTTCCACATTTTCCGTTGATACTTTGCTTTTTGAGCTATGTAAATAAACAAATACTGATTGCTTGTATTCTGATACACACTCAACTTTGTTTTAAACAGAAATACTCTTATATACCTTTGTTTTACATGTGCTGTTGTAGTGAAATTGCACAGTACATGGCTGCATGGCCTAACATTCCTGGAGTAACTAAATAGGACTGATGTTTTGGTACTGGGCGTATTTAAGAAGAAGGTACAGAGTAACAGAGGAGGTGCTCAAACTCAGGGAGGAAAACAGACAGCTGCTTCCATTCACTGCTCTCCTGTTACCTTGTACCAGTGACAGAATGAGCACTGACCTCAGATCAGCCTTGTAATCTATCCTTTTCAATAACATCCACCTCAGCTGTATGCTTTAGCAGTAGTTTTATGGCACGTTCCTTGAATTTTCCTTGTATCTCAAGGGAAATTTAATTGTTGCCTTTTGTCACAGTATAGCAGTTCAAATGAGGCCAGTTTGTGTGAGGCTTTTAGTGTTAATAAAATCCAGAAGATTTGGGTGACCTCCACGAGGAATGTGAGTGATTAAATAGGTCTTGAATATGTACTTTCTCTTGCTAGCAGATTCATTATTGTACAAACTTTTGCTGAATGGCACATTTAAATGTGCCTTCTATGTGCACTCATTATGTTTTTGATTAACTTCTTTTAGTGTAATGTGGATGAACACAGCCATGTTTTGGATTGCTTATAAGTTATTAGTGGTACTTAAGCATCTCTCTGGTGGTGCTGTTTGGTACCAGCATAAATGACCTATTTACAACTTGCCAGATTAACTTGCATTAAGGTCATGCTGAGAAAATAATACAAAAGCGGGTAGATAAACACACAAAAAAAAGATGTGTCAAGCAGGTATTGCTGAGACATTCTGAAAACATGGGAGAAATTATAGCAATAAGAACACTTTCAAATGCATAATTCTGAAACCACAAGCCAGAATCAGTTCTGATAATAATAATAATATTAATAATAATCAACCCAATAATGTCATTAGTGTGTGCATGCAATATGCTTGGGTTATGTCATATTGAACTACAAGTCCTTTTCAGATGTTTGTTTTTATTAGAGCTGCTGAGTCTGGGGAGGCCATGCAAATCCTCTTGCACCTAATCTAGTTAAGAATTTATTGGGTTTTAAACACTTAAATTGTGCAACAGCCTTGTTTTCTGCAGCTTTTTATTGCTTATTTAAGAAAATAAAATTTAATAATGCACTACAGTGTCTTCAGTAAAGTAATTAGATGAATTTGAGAGAATAATTAGAATTAGGTAAACAATATTTTACATAGCTAGTTACTTAATGGTTTGATGTGATTCTACCCATGACCATTTCCCTTTAAAACAAGGGGTGAACCAAGTAAAAGCCTTTTTAGACCTACGCGTGAGTTTTATCCTTGGTTTCACCATATGACAAAGAGGATCACAAATGGGATTCAGTGAAGGAGACCAGGACTTCTGCCTCGTGGGCTCCCCTGCTCTGATGTGGCCATGAGCCAAGATTATTGCACTGTTTGGTTCCACCAGATGTAGCAGCACAACTGGATTGGGCACTGTCTGGTGCTGATGAGCAGATCTAAGAGGGATTAGTGAGCTGTTGAACACTGGGAGGCTGTCCACACACAGCTGTGTATCTTTGTGTTTCATAATGCTCTGGCCTCTGGTCTGTCTCTGGCTTTGGTTCCAACCCTGAACCACTTCTCCCTCCCGCTGACCTCACAGTTCAGGGAACTCTCGGACTGCAGACAGCAGGAACTCCTAAATTTCTGGAACAGCTTGAAAGCTTTTAGAGAAACAAGACTCTCCCTGAGGTATTGTGGGAGAGAAGTGCTCAGACAGACACCATCATCTGAAAGTGTTGTCTCTTTTTCTTTTAATGGCCACAACTGCTAGAAATTTATATGGCGTTGTGTAAAAACATTTCATGCATTTAAAATGAAAAATATTCAGAATGCAGTATCTTGGGAAGACATGTAAACAGTATTTGGGGTAATGCAATGCATGCATTAAGAAGCACATTACTGTTCCTAAATTCAGTAATCACATTGGAGTTAGGAATCAAACTACTAAGTAACTTGAGTTATGTAAGTTCTGCATTAGCACATCCATCTGCCCATTATCTGCCTTGTGGATGAATGGAAAAAAAATCAAATGGGCCTTTTCATACACACTTTTACTGACTGGCTAGAGAGTTGCTGGCTGTTACCAGGTGAAATTGGTAACAAAGAAGGTGCTGTAGCAAAAGTGTCTTTGTGATCTCTTTGGTTACTAGCAGATTGCAGCAGTCCTCCATTGTACACATGAAAAATATCAATTTGTCTGCAAATAATCGCCAACTATTTCCTGGATGAAGACTGTTTGTCTTCAAATTCCTTCATTTGCCTTCAAAAGTTGCTCTTTTTGAAACTATGTGGTTGCAGCATTAAGGAACAACTTTTGCTTTGATTGCAAAGAGTTTCCATTCAGCAAGTAGTTGGCAAGTGTTTGCAGACAAATTGGGATTCTGCAAACTGGGATGTCACCTAGCAACCTAGTGACCAGTGGTTGCCAACTGATACCCTTGCTGGCAGTCTTTCAGTGCAGGGAAAAAAAGGTGACTTTATCTCCTTTTGGGTGCTATATTTCACCCCCATAGCAGCCCCTGTTAGTTGACAGCTTCTATTTACAGAAAATGATCCCTGTAGAAAAAAAAACAGTCAGATGATGAATGTCTTAGGGAAAAAAACAGCTACAAAGCACTGATGTGGAAAAATATATTAAACACAGTATTACATTTATCATAGGCTTTGCAGACCACCATTTTCCAAATAAGTTGTGTCATGACACAAAAAAGAAACATTGGTTTCACTTTTGGAGATAAAAACTGTGTTCTTACATTTGTGGTATGTGAAATGGAAAAACTGGGTGTATTTAAGAGGTTTTGGAAAACACAACCTGACCTTACCAGGCCTAGTAAACTTTTCAACAAGACCAAACAGAAACAATATCCAGGAGAAACACTGGTTCAAAGGTGTCTGATCCATAGTTTGTGTTGTTGACATGGGCTGTATTGCTGCATTGTTTCTCAAAGACTTTCCCTATAAATTGGAAAGTGGAGTGGTCAGGAGAAAATGCTCTCCTTCTAAGCTTTTTCTAGAAGGCTTTGGTCTGCACACAACATTGCTAACAGTTTTTTGGATTCAGTGTGTCTCTCCTCTCACTCGCTGTGTGTGTCTGTGTGTTTGAAGTCGTGGTTTGGCTGTCCACTAAAGTGTTCATTTCAGAGTGGTTACTTTGGGCCTCATTTTGACTCATTGGCTGTCTGCCTACACCCTGTGGTCTACCATCCACTACAACAACTGCCTGCTTTGTGTGTGTGTGTGCGTGTGTGTATACACAGTATTTCTTCTTGTGCACCACTACTGTAAATTTCAAAATACACTGTCACTCCTATATGCTGTATGTACTAGCTGCAAAACACACTTTTTCAGTCTGCAAAGGAGGTGAACCATAAAGAAGAGCCCCTGGCTGTCAGCCAAGGAACCAACAACCAATCCCAAGTCAGCTGATGTTTTTCAGCTCTGCTCATCATTTAGTTGCAATGTATTGCAGTCATCTCATCAGGGTATTATTGGGAGAATGAGGAGTGTACATAGAAAATGCTCATTACTTTTTAATGATATCCATCATCTTTAATCACGGTCAGACTCAGAGCAGACTGCTCATTTAGGCACAGAGCCTATTCTCTCTTGTTAAGAGTGCTCTTTGTTTAGTTTTTCAGGAAACTAACTTTTGCCACACTTCCTCAGTGCCTTAAACAACAGATAAATCATTACAAGTCTACTTTTAAATCGAAGCAGAAACAGAAAGACTTTGAATGATAGGAAATGATGACTTGTACTAAGAACAGCCTGTTTATTCATTACTCAATGCAAACTTTGTAACTGTGGGGGGAAACGGTAACGTTATCCAATATATCATTATTTATGCTAACATAAACCACCTGTAGAGTGGGTTGTTGTCTTGCATGACTTGGTGTATGGTATGGTTAACTCATGTTCTTATTTTTCAAATACTTGTGTTACACCGCTGTATACAGCCAGATGACAAAAACTTTGTGTGTTCATAAACAGAGTAATTTATATGTATATGTATATGTATAAATTACAGAGTAATTTATACATATACGATGATATTGCAATGTCTTTGCAAGCTACATAGTCACACAAAGCACAAAGAAATCCATTCAGTTTTAAAGACAAACGAAAGCGTCATCAAATGGGTTTGATGTTTACGTGGAATGCCGTAATGTTTATATGGCTGGTGATTATTACAAAAAAATGTATGCCTTAACCTGTAATTTTAAAAGAGGCATTTAAGAGACATTCATTAATTTCTTTGGACAATAATTTAAGTAACAAAATTCTGTCACAGATGTAAAATTTGGTAACAGTTACGTACGGATGATGTACGCTGAACATGACACGTGAAACAAACACAAATGGAACATTTGCGGGAGGATGAAGTGACGATAATCTAAGCAAAAATAAAAAGAACTGAAATAAAAAAAAACATATAGATGTTAAGAATTGCTACAATTTGATGATGTTTGTGTAAAATTTTGTTCACATTGGTCCACCTGTTAAGGAGAAGAAGCAAAATAGAGATATAGTTACATACATGTGTTACGAACGTTATACGATGGTATTATTTATATTTTTTTATCTGATATAAATCAATCATTTATTATAAATTACTGTCTGTAAACTATTTTCTGAATGAACCCTAGTATTATGTTGAGGGAAAACCTATTTTAAGACCAGTTTGAACAGATGGTTAGACATCCTTTCAAAGATGTTTTAATTGCACTGACGGTGTAAAAATTTGATGCAGCTTCCAGGTCTGAAAAGTGTACCAAGTGCTGAAGTGTCTTAAAGCTCTTTCTAATGGCTTGTAGGTGGCAAGTATGATTTGTTGACATCTATGGGGAGAATAACCCTCATCTCCCTCGCTTTGTGAACTCAGAAAATCTCATGATCTTATGGGCTAAATAAATCATTAAGTTCTTTGTAAATTGGTCATTGTTAGAGTGAGAAAGAAAGATTATCCAGGGTAGGTTCATTGGTTGAGGTCTTGTCAATCACAAGTCATCAGCCAATGAGATGGCAGTGTCAGAGTTAGTTCCATCCCCGTTTCCTTGCCAAAATTCTGCTTTTGTCTTGTGACATGTTTTGGATTCTTTTAGTTAAATTATGCATTTTCTGCTGATTGCAATATAAAGTGGCAATTCATAAACAATATCTCAAACTAGAAAGTAATCCCTGCAAGGTTTAATTAACTTTCCCATACAGCATTTTACATCTACACATCTACCCCATGGAAGTTGGACAGAAATGTTAATTTGAATTCATTTTGTGTCACAGCAAATTCAAGACTGAAATAACAAATTTAGGAAGCTGAGTGTCTTTCATATATACACAAGTCTACCTTCATCTGTCTGAGGGGGAAATCGCCAACTGTGATAAGCCTAAACATCTTTGCTTTCTCTGTCAGCATTCAGTTCCACTCTGCCTACAAATTGTGGTGCCACTTGAGAGTGCAATGTATAAATCAGTTTTTATTTATATTTTATGTCATATCTCAGTATACAACAGCTTTCCACTGCCTAGGCTTCAACAATAGACTGACCTCATGCTGAATAATGTGTTAAATAAACATGCAAATAAGAAAAAGTTTCTGGCAGAAAGCACCATGCCCCTCCCATGTTTTAAATGCATTTTAGAACAGCATGCAGCAACACCACATATGAGCGGGTGGAGAGAGGTATGGGGTCTTCACACCCCCGTTCTCTGTTTGCCATCGAGGGTGGGGGGCCGGGAGGAGGAGCTGGTTGGGGTCTGGGATAGGATGCAGGCCCTCACTGCTGCTGCAGGACCGGGGATAGACCGGTCCTGCTTGTCTCCACCCCAGGGGAAAGGGGCAACATCTCCTGGGTCTAGGGGCGGATTGCCCCTCTGGGGGTGATGGTACCTGGACCTGGGGGTATAGAGTATGTCTGGGGAGTGTGAATGTGTGTACAGTGTTCATTTCTGTTTGTCTCTACGCTGAGCGAGTGCTGAGTATTTGTATGTGTACATGAGGGTGGGAATGCATGGTCCCTATCTGTGTGTGCCTGTTTGTCTATGTCTATGTGTCAGGTTGGGTCTTAGACTTCACCTCTCTGGGAACATCTCAGGCCCCCCCAGGTGTGGGGGCCTATCTCCCCCCCACCACACTCCCTGCTGGTGGCTGATGCCCTTAGCCGTCGGTGCGTTGGTGGTTCTCGGTGTCAGGGGCTTGGCGCTCAGGTATGTACCGGCTCACTCCCGGTGGCTGCTTGGCGGGGGGCCTGGCACCAGTGGCTTGTTTGGGCCCCTTCTGGGGAGTGGGGGGCCCTCGGACCTCGGGCCTCTGGGCCCGGGGCTCAGTCCGCTCTGGCATGGCTGGCTGCCAGCAGAGCCTGCGGGCACGTCACTACAGCCCCTTGTGGTCTCTGCACCGTGGCTACTAGGTGACCCCCACGTCTGGGGCTCTCCTCAGCTCTTTCCAGGAGGGTGGCGCAGCTGCCCCTCCGGTGGTTCTCCTTGGGGGGCCTCTGGATGTCTGGGGCCTGGATCTCCCCCATGCCTGCTTCATGCCCTGGTGGGCAGGGCTATGGCTCCCCACACCCTCTAACAGATAGTTACATGGAGAAACCTTTTGAATACAAGCGTGCTCATGCACACAGGTGTACACATGGGTGTTCATAGACACACACTATATCTTCCTTGGCTGCTGCCTCAAAACATATCGTGTGCTCTCGGTCTTACGTGCTGCTCAGTAACATTCAATACTTAAGTATAATTAACAGTAAATACTATCTAGGTTGTTGTGGTCTCCTTATTGTGTTATTCTCTTTTTGCTTGTTTTCTTTTTTTTTCTTTCAACAGGTGATACAGCGGATTTTTTAGTGTCTTTTCCACTGTCCCTCTTATCCCCCAGTCATGTCTGTCAAATTTGTAATAACTTAAAATTAAATAAATAAATAATAATAATAAAGATCAATCAAGTATACCAATATAGCATAGCCATAATGATCCACTTGAAAAAGTAAATCCATTGGGCATCTTTCCTGGCCTTCAGACAACAATTCTGATTGCTAAAGTACCGAACGGGACAGGCAAAAAAAACCAAAAACAACAAAAAATGTTCTTTAAGGAAAATGAACTGCTGAGTTTTCCCACAAAAGCAACTATTCTGTTGGGATCGATAAAGCATTGTTCTGCTTCTTGTCCTCAACAGTATAATTTCAGGGTTTTTTGGTTTTTTACAAGTTGCAAAAAGTTTTGGTCCCAATGCAGCAGAATCTGCAACGTTATTTTCCCTAAAGCACAGAAAATATTTCTGTTCTGAAGGCCTAGTGTATATTACCACCTCTGGGTGTTAGAAAATAGGAAACGCCCCCAAGAGATTAATCTTCCCTAACTTTCACAGCCTCTGCAGCATAGCCATGGATGGCCAGGGGAATGTTTGTGCCTCACCAGATTGAAAAATATAGTAAAAACTGAGAGTTTGGTATGAAAAGCACATTTCACAAAACGAGTGCGTTAGCCAGTGATCAATTCTTTATCCTCTGTGCTGGTTGGATCGTACTTCAGCACTGTGTGTGTGTGCGTGTGTGCGTGCGTGCGTGCGTGCGTGTGCTTGTGTGTCAGCATTTGTTTGAGTTTTGTCTGAGATTAAGTCAGAAGTGTTCAGGGTAAGATTTACGCTATAGACTTATTGATTAGAGGATTGTTTCCGTTGCCTCTTCAGCATGTTTAAGCAGTTACTTTGTCTGCAGCTCAGCTATTTGTTGAAAATCCAATATCCAAAGCATGAATACTATCTTATTATTGTTGTATGTTACCCTTTTCTGCTGTGAGCTCATTTTGCAGCATGAATATGGTGATTGTTGTATTTTATCTTTCATATGTGGTTATCAGGGCTGCAGTTTCCTTGCTTTATTTCATTTTAGTTATCATTCAGATCATGAAATCCAAACTGTTCATTCTTCCTTTTTATCTCACACATTTGAATGATTTTGCCTTTATCAGTACACAGAAATGTGTCACTTCTACCCTCACCCAGCAGGACATGCAGTCAGTTCTTTATTTCGTGGCAAGAGCAGAACTATAAACAAAGTAACTGTTTTATATTTTTGGCTGCTTGGCCACCAGACTTGTGCCAGTAATACATCAGAGTAGTAGTTCCCCTACTGGTCACCTCTCCTAAATTATCCAGCTGTGCGTTACCTCAGGTTAGAGATGCTTTATTTGGATCTACAGTATAACAACTGGAACTTCTTCTGAGCAGTGGCCTTAATCATTCCTGTTAAATACAGTTAAGTGACTGAACTGCTTATTCTATAACTCTGTGTATCTTTATGTAATCTACACCAGTCAAAGCTAGTGTTTAATTGCTCTTTTTAAATACTTACGTTTGCCTCACAACAGCTGCTCTTGAGCTCTGTCCCCAAGTGTTGTTTTTTTTCTTCAACTAGTCAGCATATGCTCATTTTATAGTTCTTGAAAGTCACAATACATGTTCTGGGAAAAGGTTATCTTTAGCTCATTACTTTCACTCGCAGAAAATACATTATTCCAAGAAAATGCATTGGTAGATTTAGAGGATACATGCACATGGATGCAGAAGGATCTCACACGTGTACTCTGCATGTATGATTGCATTTATATAGCAGTTTTAAAGTCTTACTGACCATGACTGAGAAGCGATTGAGATTGAAGTCACATTTTTAAGCATACAGAACTCTATTCTGTACGTCCATGGCCATATGATGGAGGAATTGTTAAATAACTAACACAGCAAACACTCACAATCCATTTTCACCTTCCAGAAATCAGGAATGGCAACTTAAAGAGCATCCTGGGTCTCTTCTTCATCCTGTCACGCTACAAGCAGCAGCAACAGCAACAGCAGCAGTATTACCAGTCCTTGGTGGAACTCAGCCAGCAGACCAGCAGCACCGCATCGCCTGCCAGCAGCCACAAATCACAAGAGATGCAGTCCAGGTATGTTACACTAAACATAGACGCTATAAAAATGTAGAAGATACAGATTTTCATGCAGATCAGTCTTTGTTTTGGTTCCTTTTGCTGCCTGCCTGTTTGGGATGCATGCTTAAAGTTGGAATATACATTGATTTATCACTTTCAGATGCTCAGTAAGGTCCTGTTATAGTTTTTCTAAACAGAAAACTGAGGGATATGACCTCCTCTCTGTGGTGCTGGAGATGAATAACAAGATACAAAGATGATGATTAAGGTTTTTGCTGCATCAGCTCCATATGTAAGACGAGGCAAGTTAGCTGACAGAAAGGAAAGAAGCTACATTAATCAACTCAATTTAATTTATGTACTGTAGCACTTTATAAAACAACACAAGTTGACCCAAAGTGCTTAATGAATTAATGAAATCTCATCTTACTACAATACACAAAATCTCTGTTTGTCTGTGAACTACTCACAAAGTTGAGAAACCAAACTTGGCGCACAGGTACATCTCAGGCCCCTGAAGGTTCTAATCTGACACATTTTTATCTTTTATCCACATAGAGTACCTTTAAGAATGCGTTGTATCATTTCTGTTGCATGGCATTAATATGTAATTTATATCCATTAAACAAAAATCTAATCTAAGCCTGTGAGCCTGTGTTTAACAAACAGATGTGAGAATATTATTGATCTTTTCTTGTGCCTGACAGAAAATAAATGCCAAACATTTGCTTTATAAACATTTCAGTGCAAAAGCTGACAGCATCATTTAGTACTGCCATTAGCATCTGCCTAATAAATAGAAGTATGAAACTGTGATAAAATAGGATGTTTACACTATAAGGTATTGGAGAACTGTGACTTTTCCTCAGGTGAATACTCCAGGGGTTTTTAATATGACGATGCTTGCTGTATGTTTATTTAGAAATATAGTATAATAAGACATGGATTGTACAGCAGAAGTGTTGGCCTACAAAGGGCTCAGGGCTGTAAAAGGCAACAAAAGCAAAGAAAGCCTGTACTTGTGTGATGTAAATAGACACAGCAGCATTAAAAAGAGGCCTGAGATGCCACACATGAGCAGCATTCCCCTCGACCAGATTGAGTTACTGCACAGCCACACTGTTTGGCTGCGATGTTTTCTATTGGTGTGTGATTGTAGAGAAAGGATATATGCATTAAATAAGTGCAATAACAGCGTTAAGTCTCAGTATTTAAGGAGCGGGTATGTGAGTAAGATGATACTGTCGAGAGCTTTGACTTCACTCTGTTTGGTTGAGTTAGGAGATGGTAGCAGTGGGGTCAGTGTATCGTGTGTTAAGGGGGGTTATTAGGGGCACAGCTGCCTCCCATTCCCACCCTCTTTATTCACCCCCACAACAGGTGGTGAATGCTCTCTCTCTTACGCACACACACACACACACACACACACAATCACAAACACACACACACACACACACCAAAC
>VVHJ01060589.1:0-26202 GCA_015107715.1 Tylochromis polylepis | reverse complement strand
GTGGATCATTATGGCTATGCCATGTTGTTCCATCTGATTGATCTTTTTTTTTTAATTATTTATTTATTTTATTTTAGGTTATTGTAAACTGGACAGACATAACTGGGGGATAGGAAAGGGAGAAAAAAAGGAGGGAGGGAGGAGAAGAGAGAAGATAAAAAAAGAAGTCCACTGGATCACCTGTTGAAAGAAAAAAAAAGAGAAAACAAGCAAAACGAGAACAACACAATAGGGAGGCACAGCAACAACCTAGATAAGTGTAAGTAACAGTAAATACTAAATATTCAGTGTTACTGAGCAGCACGCTAGACCAACAGCGCACGATATGCTTTGAGGTAACAGCCAAGGAAGATACAGTTTATGTCTGTGAGCACCCGTGTGTACACCTGTGTGTGTGTGTGTGTGTGTGTGTGTGTGCACCTGTGTGCGTGAGCACTTGTATTCGGAAGGTTTCTCCATGTAATTATCTGCTAGAGGATGTGGGGAGCCATAACCACGCCCCCCAGGGCATGAAGCAGGCATGGAGGAGATCCAGGCCCCAGACATCCAGAGGCCCCCCATGTAGGGTATTTTTACTGCAAATGTAAAAACAGGTCAAATCTTCCTTTAAAGCAACTTTCTTCTGATTGGCTGCCCCTAACAAACCTTGCAAAGTTTTGAACAGCAGGTGGATGTGGCTTTTGTGCTCACAGTCTGAGATTAATTATTCACGCCATCATCATTAGGATCCAACAGCATAATTCTTTTGCTGACACAGGGCATTCAGAGCAATCTGGAATCTGAGCCCTTTGCTCACAGGGATTATACAGACAGTGACCTCATTAATTGAAACTTGAAGTGTGAACTTAGTATCCACCACTGTAACAGTATATTTAAAGAATTTGTACTTTATTAGAATAATTTATTTTATTCCTTCTTGTATCCTCTAACTTCACCACAATTCAGAGTAAAATATTGTAAAATTCAGTTTAAAGATTAAACTAATGAATTACTGAGGAGAGAAAGGTTTAAGTGGACTAATACAAACCACACAAAGGATTTTGTTAAAAACATTTTTTTTTTTTTAAATCTTTATAATTATTATTTTATTCTTGAAGGGATATGACCCAACAATTGATTTTCGTTTTCCTTTTTTCCCCACCCATTTTGTTGTAATGCAAGCTACACTGACGACACCAGATGGTACCGTTGGCATTAACAACTGTATGAAGATGAGGTGATGATTTTGAATGGAAGTG
This sequence comes from Tylochromis polylepis, assembly GCA_015107715.1. Classification (NCBI taxonomy): domain Eukaryota; kingdom Metazoa; phylum Chordata; class Actinopteri; order Cichliformes; family Cichlidae; genus Tylochromis; species Tylochromis polylepis. The sequence goes on along the minus strand of VVHJ01060589.1, from coordinate 24,964 downwards.
CTGCACAGTCTCAAAACATCTGAAAACACAATGTTTGCAAGACTGACAGTCATAAAAATAAGAGAATGAATTTCATCAAGTTGAATTTCATCCTGCTTTGATTTTCTGTCATACAAATTATCTCAAAATCTGATCACACATTTACACCTGGAAAATAAGCCAGAAATAAAATATAGACACTAGAGTCAAGGCCAGTGGCCTATTTTTCCTTTTAAAGAAAGTTATCTAAATAAACATGCTGTCAGTAGTTAACTGAACTCTGTCTTTATTGGCCTGGTATGTTCATGCATGCAAGGAATTTAGTGAGCGTGTCCCAGCGTATGAGAGAGTGTTTAGGAGGAAATAGACACAAACATGACAATAAATTTGAACAAAGATGGAAGCAACCAAATTATTAATATGATTATGACACTTGGAAATATAGTCTTTAGTCTATTTCTACTAGCGACTTGATTTTTAAGCATATAGGACAAACACTTTCTGTACACAGACAGTGCAAAGATATGAATGTCAAGGTAGCTTAAATAGTACAAACCAGTTTCCCCCTCAAACCCAGCCCCCTTTTTAAAAAATTTTTGTGGTGTAAATAAGTTTCAGTATGTGCTTAAGACATTCACCTTTAATTGACATTCTATTTAAAATAAATGATTAAGGTCAGTCTGAGGTTTGGAGAAAATGAGTGCAGGTTGAATCTTCTCAGTTTTTCCACATTCAGCCGATGTAATTACAAAGACACATTACTGTATTAAATCAGAGAAACCTTCCAGCAGGCTCATTGTACTTTGATGTAGAATAACTGGCCATGGCTGTGATGTTTGTTAATGAGAAAGCTGTAAAACTGATGATTCAGACATCAGTTTAAATTGCACCTGCAACACAAAGCTTTCTATGGAAAAATACAGTGAAAGTGTAAAATGCACACATGCTTTCTTTGCAACTTATTGCAATGTGCAAACCCATCCTGTGGGCTAAACTGAACTATTTTGTGGGCACGTTGTATTAGACATGGCTTAAACATTAAATAGCTTGTAGGTAGCGTTTAAGCACTGCTCTGTTGGTATTAGGGGCCAAGAAACTATTCCCTACATCATTAAACCACCAAGGCAGGATGGAACCATGCTTGCCCTCCTATCATCTTGAAGAAGCCTGACCATTCTCCTTTGACATTTCTCAAGACATTTTCTGACAACTTTTTACTTTTACTCCCTACATTTTAACACAAATATCAGTACCTTCAACTGCTTACATTTTCAAAACAGGCTCATTACTTTAGATTTAAAACATCGGAGTGAAATTTTCATTTCCCATCACTGCACGCCTTGAAAACATCAAATCAATTTGAGCCTAAATGCGGGGACCATTAAAAGACAATCATGTCGATGTATCCATCACTGGGAATTATCAAGATTATCAAGATCATCTGCCTCAGTGTGTTTTATATTGTAAGGTAAAGACACTACAATAATACAGACAACACCTCAACAATCAGATGGCCCCCTATTAGCAAGCACTTGGCGACAATGGGAAGGAAAAACTCCCTTTTAACAGGAAGAAACCTCCAGCAGAACCAGGCTCAGGGAGGGGCGGCCATCTGCTGGGTCCGGTTGAGGGTGAGGGGAGGGAGACAGGACAAAAGACACACTGTAGAAAAGAGTGACATCGCAAAGAGGCAAAACCATATCATTTATGCATCATTTATAGTGCTATACTCATACGTTGTGGTAAGGTAAGGGCAGTGAGCAGTAAGTAACATTTTTTTAAGTGTCAGGTAAACATTTCTACCAGCTCAACAAACATCACACAAACTTTTTCATGGAGTTTGTCACACATTGTGTCTGCTATCTAAATGTACACCTGCTGTATTTCCCAGAATGAGAAGGGGAAGATGTAAGAAAGACAGGGTAGGAGAGGAAGAAGAGCGGTTATAGTTAAAAGTAAGGTCTGCCCAGTGGCATTTGATAAACTGGAAATTTAAAGCTTACATGTAATGTCCTCATTTTTAATCAGATATTAGATCTGTATGTTATATTAGATATATATCATATCTGTTATTTTTGTTCACATTGTGAAACAAACTCCAAAAGTAACTAAGGTATACTAACTTAATTATTTAAAGGCTGCATGAAAATACTCTGCAGTTTAATTCAGGATAAACAGATTAGTTTGCTGTACTTTGGTAAATATACAGTAAATAACTGGTGCACAGTGGCTGTGAATGATTAAAATTAGTTTACATCAGTTGTAGCTGATATAATTTTGAATTTAAGCTGACAATATAGTGCTTAGATTCATTCACTAACTTCCACCTTTCTACTAACTTTATACTGTCTAATACAGTTTTTCCCAACCACTGTGCCGCAGCACATAGGTGTGCCGTGGAAGATTATCTGGTTCCACCTGATTAGTACTCTAAGCGACCGGCGTGAGTGACGGGGAGAACAATTGCATTTTCTTCCACTAGGGGGCAGTACAACTACCTGCTCTAATTAAATGGGTTGCCAACTGCCAGTAAAACAGAAGACGAATAAGAAATTACATAATAGTCATGCTGTGAGTGAGACGACGCAGCGCGTAATAGCGATAGATAAATATTTGAAAAAAAAAAAGTAGTCAGTCTGACCTGGGTCCTGGAGAAAATTGCGACCCAGATGAAGGCCCTAGCATGAGTAGTGGTCAAGAAGGGAAAAGAGGTGTACTGGGGACAAACCGAGCCAATTCTGCTATGCCTGGTGCACCGGGAAGAATGATCATGCTTTTTGTGACATTTTTGTTTGGTGGTGTACCTTGTGATTTTTCTAATGTGAAATATGTGCCGTGGCTCCAAAAGGTTGGGAAACACTGGTCTAATATAAAGACAGAATAAACAGTACGCTGTCAGAGTAGGGAAGGGAACTCAACCAAGATAGCTTGTGAAATGTTGGGTTACATCTTGTTGAAATCAGCTGTGTAAATCCACAAAGAGCTGTAAACCTCAGAGCAGCACCAGCACATGTCAGCTGACCACAGCCAGTACACAAAGAAAATCTACTGGAGCTCACAAACGAAATGATTATGAGTTTGGATACTTTTCTTCACGCTTAGCCACTACAACCAATTTTAAGGTTCTAACACCAGCTGAATCCCACTGTACCTGTTTTTCCACTTAAATGTGGGAGAAAAGAAAGGGGAAAGTTTGTATGTATGTATGAGTACTTTCAACACAAACTTCTACTTAAATAATTAAAGCCTGCACCTTTTCCCCACCTAGTGTTTGAGGTGTGAAGAAGCTGCAGCCGTCGGTCTGTGCTCCGATGCTGTTTCCTGGCTGCGTGCGTTTTCACGTGACCCCACGAGCGAGTGCGCCTCAGAGCCAGCGGCTGACACTGAAAGCAAAAGCAGACACAACACGCAAACTGCTTCACTTCAGCAGCGGACGCTTGTAATTTTCGACGATGTTTTCACTCGGGGAGAAAATGGAGTTTCTCATAGGAAACCCATTTTCAACGCCGGTCGGACAGAGAATCGGTAAGCAGCTGCTTTTTAAAACCGCTTAGAGTTGTGTTCAAGTCGGTTCAGTTTGCTCCCATTTGTTTATTTTCCATATTTTGTGTTTTGCTTTTGAAACTCTGTTAACACGTGACAATGGCGACAAAGCCGTTTACTTCCGGCTTTCGTATTTTATTTTATTTTATTTTATTTTATTTATTGATAAACTCCAAATTTGTCAGGAAAAATAAGATGGTTTTACAGCCAATGACGCGGGAGAGGCGGGATTAATTCGCTTGATTCTTCCACGTGATTGGTCGATATAAATTGAGTAGCAACTCATTTGGCGAATCCGGAAGCCGCATGGTGTTGCCGCTCACTTCCTTAATCACTGATGTGTTACAGTTTCACACTTTATGCGTAAGTGTCAACAAGTGTGTGCCGTCACACATCTTATGAAGCATCTGCCATTTCCTCTTAATGGCACCGGGATAGTTCTCTCTGTCCAGCCACTAAAAGCTCCCACAATCCACTGCAAGTGCAGATGCCTGGAAAGATGTGTAACATCAGGACAGTCATCGGTATTGAGAAAATGTCGCACACCCACCTCATGCCTTCCTTCCTCTTATCTCATCCACTCACTTTCTCACACATAAATGTCAGCTACTTCTGAGGCAAATGAGAGCAGAATCAGCTGACAGTCACATGAAGTGGAGGGAGCTGGGGGAAGAGAGTGGGAGGGAGGGGGTGAGGAGGGAAATGGAGTAAATGGGATTGAGAAGTGTGGGGAGTGTTGGAAAGGAATGAAGGAGATTTAGAGACTTATGAAGAGCCTGTGTAGGGTGGAGTGGGAAAAAAAGCAGGCTTTGATTGCAAAAGAGTTTGGAGGATGCAGGATTTTAGGGCGAAACCTTTCTAATCAGCCCAATGCTACAAATAATGAGCTACTGAAATGTTTATTAAGACAGTGTTATTATATTTTAAGTTTTTTGTTGGGTTAAAAGAGGTTGGGACCTTTGGGTAAAAAAAAGAATATGACTGATATTTTCATTTTTTCTGTTGGTTTATAGGAGAAATTACCTTAAAGAAAACACAAAAACTTGTATCTTCTACTGGAGTTTAAAGTGGTTAGTCTGTCAGACATTGTGTATTGCTTTGTAAGAACTGTTCTTCACTTTTCATATTTAATGCTGTACCTGCTTAGTCAACACACAAACAAGCACACAGCTCTCTCGTGTTTGCCTCATTACATCCACTGATGAGGATGTAATGAGTTGACAATTTTTGTCTTTTTGTCAAGCTACTTTTGTGTCTTGTGGTTAACCAGCTTTAATATGCATGTGGCAGCTGTTTACTTCAGAGTTTAATTTATTTATTTATTTTAATTATAAACCCTGACATTTAGCTATCTTATAATAGTAGCTGTATGGGCAGATATGTGTTTTGGCAAGACTCCTGCCCGTGTTGTAAAACTGACTGTCATGCATGTCTGATTTTTAAGAATCATGTGCATCTCAACTACATGTCAGTCTTGTCAGGCAACATTACACTGAGGATTGTTATCTGAAAGCAGTTACGTATTTTGAGGTTCTCACCAGTGTTGTCTTGGTTTACGGCTTGAGAAGGCAAAGAGTTAGTCAGAGAAGTATAACTAAATAAGCTGTCAGGGGTTATTTTTAAAACAGACAAAAAGTTCTCATATCTCTGTGCAGCTCTTGATTTTAGCTGTGTTTTTTTTAGTAGTCTCATGCAAGTTCCCTATTTTTATGCAGCTACTTTTACTATTACTGTTACTACTATTACTGCCCTTAATTAAAACGTCACTAATCAGTAATTTTATATAAACAGTGAATCGGCTGTCTCTGTGGCATGCACATAGTGTCTCATGTAGGATTTTATCGCTCACATTTTCACTTTTTTGCCTTTTTTTCTACTAAAAGCTCTAAAACTGACTCGACCTGGTCAGCACCAAACAGCAGACAGGCACACACTTGGTAATGAGCTGGTAGACACAGAGGTATATTTAGCATGTGTATTTAGGATGTGTTAATAAGGTATTTGTCTACTTAAATGATATTGAGTATACAGTATGTTTCCCAAAACAGGCCTTAAAAAATCAGTTAAGCCTGGTTTAATGTATGCTGTTGCTATTTAATTCCTAGCATAATGAACACTGCGCTGTGCAAATGTGTGAACTGTTCCCTATTGTCCCCGATAATAATTTTTAAAAAAGCATGACGTGACCACATGGTGACCTTTCATTTACAAATATAGACCACTGGTTCACATTTTTGTCTTTTGCATTATGATAAATAGACCTTCAAGTCTGGTCTGTGAAATAGAAATATTGAACCCTTAAATGTGTTGTGTAATGTCGATGTCATAAAAGAAGGCAAAAGTCTTCTGTTTACTGTGATTTTCAAATATTCCCATTTCAGTATTATCAGAGTTTGATCTCATTCCCTTCCTGTTAACAGAGCAAGCAACCAATGGATCGCTACAGTCGGAAGACTGGGGGCTCAACATGGAGATCTGTGACATCATCAATGAGACAGACGAAGGGTAGGGATGATGTTATTTGTTGTGTTGGGGTGTTTTTGGTCTGTCAGTGAAGCACACAGGTGGGAAGAGACAACAGTTGTTCTATTAATTCCTTATTTCTTGTTTTCTCTGCACAAGTCACATCAAAGTCAAACTTGTTATTACTCATGCTCATTATATAACATTTTAGCCTTGTTTATAAAATTATTAGTAATAATAAATGACACAAACTTATGAAAAGTATAAAATGTGTTTTTTTTTAATAACTTCAAGAGATGAATAGCTAAGGCAAGTTATGTAAGCATGTCTGCATGTTTTGCTTTTGCATTACTGAGTCACTTCCTTTATGGATTTGTTGCTACTTTCAGTGCTGGTTGTCACCATTGACCTACTTACGTCTAACACTGTCTTCTAGTTAATTACGCACTTTGTTTTCTGCTGTGAAAGCCTCACTTGACACGTGTTTTGCTGAAGATTTCCTGTTATAAGGGAATTTTTCCTCCCCACTGTCACGAGGTGCTTGCTCACAGTGGATAGTTTGATTTTTGTATTATAGGGTCTTTACCTTCCAATATCAAGCACTGCTTTTGTAAATTTGCGCCATATGAATAAAATTAATGAAACTGAATTGAAAGTAATTAAGAAGTAATTCATAAGAGACACAGCAGGTGAATGGGGGTAAAAATGTATGTTACCTTCCCCAGTTAAGACAGTTATATTTTTTGTTTTGTTAGTTTTTACCCCTCAGCTGTAAAAGGCTAATGCGGTATTGTTGAGCTCATCCCAGCTGTCATGTGGCATGAGGCGGGGCACACCCAAATCAACAGTGAACCTAACATACATGTTTTAAAGCTTTTGTGAGATTTTAAAGGAGAAAAGATTTTACATTTTATGTTGACAGTGTCAAAGGTTTTTGTCACTGCATAAATACTTGTGGTAGCAGATAGCCAGAGAAAAATCCATTTTCACCATGTCTATGAAGTACAAACTTCAATGAATGTAAGTGTGACTGAACTGAAGATGTACAGTTTACAGATTAAAAAATTAGCTAACAGACATGACCATGAAACTATGAAATTATGCGTAAATATGCAACTTATTTTCAAACCTATACTTATTTCATATATATATAGTTATTTGCTTGAATGTCCACTAGATAAATTGTGGAGAAGTAAACACTAGCATGTGTATTTTCTTTGCACTCGTGTGGAAAAAACAGGTTAAGGAAGCAAAACAAAATCTCTAAATTCTCCATTACAAAATAAGTTATTATCTGTAGTTCTGCCAGAGAAAACCCCTTTTTAATTTAATAATCTAAACAATCTTTTTTTGATGACTTAAGTTGCATATTTAAATTTTTGAACTTCAGTATGGATAAGAAAACAAACATCATGTGATGCTTTTCCCTCAGGCCGAGAGATGCAGTTAAAGCCATTAAGAAGAGAATAGTAGGAAACAAGAACTTCAGAGAGATAATGTTGGCTCTCACTGTGAGTAATTAATTGTCTGTCAAAAACTGTATGTTTTTCTTTTGGTTTTATTTGTTCTGTCATGGCCCGTGTATTGTGTTGATTTATTTTTCTCTCATATAGGTTCTCGAGACGTGTGTGAAGAATTGTGGCCATCGTTTCCATGTTTTGGTCGCCTCACAGGAGTTTGTCGAGGGGGTTTTAGTTCGTTCTATTCTGCCCAAAAATAACCCGCCCACTATCCTCCATGACAGGGTCCTCAGCCTCATACAGGTGTGTACATGACCGAGTGTTTATGCACTAGAGCAGTGGTGTCAAACATAAGGGCCAGAATCGGCCCCAGGCGAATGTAATTACATGAATGTAATTACAAAAAAAGCATTTTCATCAGTCAACAAAAACTTATGGGGGCAGTGAGCAAAAATATGGGGCAGTGAGCTACCAGATTTTCTTCTGTAATTGTACACATTTATCATGTAGAAAAACTGAGATGCGTTGTTGAAATTGCACTTCTTTGTCTTATATTAAGATATCTCAGGGAGTAAATGTGTAGTTAAATATCTTTACACTGACAGAAAATTGAATTTCACTCGTCTGGCCCACTCAAGATCAAAATGGGCTGTATGTGGTCCTCGATGTAAAACGAGTTTGATATCCCGGCACTAGAGCTTTAGCTTAAGATGATTTGTATAACAAACTGATTGCCACTGTTTATTTTATTAGTCAATTAAAATTAGACAGCCTAACACAATCGCTTTTTGTAGAAGTGGCCTCTTAAAATTGCTTACATCGACTTCCAGTTAACTTAAAGATATGAGTTCCAAATATTTACATTGTGAGGCTGGAATCAGTGACACTATTGCTTAAAATCTGTTGCATCAATTTTTTCAGTTCCTATTCAAGTTTCTTTAAGTTGTTTGACAATGTGAGAATGGGGAGGTATTTTGAAATCTCACAGATTATAAAGTTTACTAAAAACAGACTCTGTTATGTCTATGGATATGTGCAACAGTGTTATCTTTAAGGCTCAAAATCTGTGTCTCCATTGTTACGTACATTCCTCTGCTACATGGTCAGAGTCCTTGTGGGTAAACATAAACAAAGAGCGCTAACATTAAAATAGTGTCAGGCTTAGAAATGCTGTAGGACAGTACCCTTCTGCTCTCTCTGCGTGTTGCCTTTTATGTGTTGTTCTATGTGTTCTATGCAGATTTAAGGGCCAGTCATCTCTTTACAATCTATCACATGCTCTCTTTCATCTTCAGTCATGGGCTGATGCATTTCGAAGCGCTTCCTCCCTGTCAGGGGTGGTACATGTATACGATGACCTGAGAAGACGAGGTCTGGAGTTCCCCATGACAGACCTGGATGCTCTGTCCCCCATCCATACTCCAAATAGGGTGAGACTGTCTTTTAGTAAAAATAACAAAACACCCACTGAATGTTTGGATATTTATTATACCGTACCTCCCTGACAAATCTTGCAGAGCATCCCAGAAAATGGAACCGCTGAGATGCCTCCTGTCACTGCTCCTACAAATGAGTCACAACTGGAAGCTGCTTCCAGTATTTCCAGTCAGAATACCTCACCTCCATTTCAGCCCAGTGAAGGACCAGTCTCACTTTCTGCAGAACAGGTTCCACTGACCAAAAACACCTCTCATTGTATATAGACTGTTTCTGTATTTGAAAATGGCTTATCTTATTTTCATGTAACATCAATGCATCACTGTGGCCTTTCTTACAGCATTTTGACTCCTTTTTGTATTGTTCTCTAATCCAGGAGCAGAAGCTGCGAAGTGAGCTCGATCTGGTGAGAGGAAATCTCAAAGTGATGTCTGACATGCTAAATGAGCTAACCCCCGGACGGAACCAGCCAGATGATACACAGCTGCTACAGGTCTGTCTGTGTGTGTCAGAAGTGCCTTTAGGAGCTGTGGACTGTGTTTAGAAACACCTCCTAACTGCAGTATAGTGCATTTCCTGTTGCCAGTTTCTAAAATTAATACACCATATAGTTTCCTTACAATATTCTATTGTTGTACATTTGTGGTACTTCATCCATGCATTTATTTTTGGCCATTTATCCAAAGTTGAATTGCAGTGTCAGCAAGCTAAGAAGGATACTGCAGAATATCTTTTTCCTTAGTAACATTTTCCAGTCCCTCCTGGGGATGAGTTCTCAGTCTACACTGGGGTATCCCTCCACCTGGGTGCGACTGAAAAACCTCCAAAGGGGGGTGTCCAGGAAGCATCCCTATCATATGCCTGAACCACACAACTCCTTTTTGACACAAAGAATTGTCACCTTAATGTGGTTGAGGGGTTTCTTTGCTACTGTGATCCTAGGAGCATAGCTTGGACCCATCTGATCTACGCCACTTTGGCCACTCCTTGAGCCAAATTGGATGGGAAGCTCACTTCTGAGTGTCCAGTGGCCTAGCCTTAAGGCACGGAGCCCAGCCATTCACAGCCCAAATGGGCCCACAGACATTGGCTTTGTGGTTGGATGCATTTTGAAATGAGTGGGGGACAAAGGCAAGGACCCGGGCATCATGATCACCAGCATTATAGACTGGTGATATTGCTAATTGCCACAAGGCAGTTGCACGACTCAAAAGCTTGCGGCGACAATGAACTGGGTGTTCCTCACGGAGGGGGTCAAGTGTGTGTTGAGTGGCCAGGGAGGTGTTGGAGCCTCCCACTTTTATGCCCCTTTCCTACATTTTCTTTTAGGTCACAGATAACAGTATCCTCATTTCAATCATTCCTGTCCACTGTAAAACATTATGTGTGAAAAAAAGACACACATAAAATTTTAAGCCATAGCAAATAAAGTATAACAACATATTGGTTGTTGTAAGTTAATTTATTTATTTTTTGTATATTATTTCACATAGTTTAGTTCCTGTTGTGAGGAGACCACATTAGATTACCAACACAGGCTGAAATGTTTCAGAGGTGTTTTGGGTTTTAGAGTGATTGTTTTCCATCCTTTAACGTCACCAGTCTGAATCTAAATTAATGTTTAGCTTTATTTTTTTATTTTTTTTTACTAAAGCGCATGTTTGCTTTGATGTCTCATGCCGCCTGTAAAACTGTTGCCTTTAGTGTTATCTAAGTTTAGAGTATGACTCATGTTGTTGTCAAAGGATTAAAATCAGGATCAAAGCAAAACATGAAAACTACAGCAAGTTATTTTTGATGTAGCAGATTAATACCAATGACTGAAAATTATCTCTTTAAAATCACTCTGTCATTTCCAGATAAAATAATTTGATTTCTCTTTCCTCCTCTGTCCAAACAGCAGCTGTTCTCTGTCTGTAAGAGCATGCAGACTCGGGTGGTGGAACTCATTCCTCAATTGCTGGATGAAGGATTTATTGAAGAGCTGCTCGTGGTCAATGATGACCTCAACAACGCCTTCATTCGCTATGAGAGGTGCATGTTTCAGATTTTATTTGTAAGACAGTTTTGAGATGCAACCACACTATGCTCAAAAGTGTGCTGTAATTGTGTTTTAGGTTTGACAGATTGAACAAGGCACAGATTACTAATACACAACAGGTAAAAGGTCCTCTTGTTTAATTTTCTTTAACATGAAGAGTGCAGCATTGTGTGTCTGAAAATAGTAAACTGTCATTTAAGCAATGGGTATAAGCTCTCTCACACTTTTCAGAGCTCTTCAACAAACCTTATCAACCTCAGTTCTGAGCCTTCCACTGTCAGACAACCTGCTGACATTTCAACAACCAGCCAACCAGCCGCCAGCACCAGTACCAATCAACAGCAATTGGCCAATCACAGTCAGTAAACTTTGAGTAACTTTGAGCTTCTTTCCAGTTCAGTTCAAAAAACACTGTCTTTTCCTTATCACATTTCTTTGACATTGATGGGAAAACTAGGTTAGCCACTTAGAAAATGGGAACTATGGGAATGGGAACATCTACACATTTAGGCGCTTCTGCTGTAGCAAAACTACAATTCCTAGAATTTAGACTACAAAAGGGCATCTTGGATACTTTTTTTGGATACTTTCTGACCTTACCATGTTGTTTCATGTGAAAGAAAACAACCAGTGAAAAATGTCACTTTGTTACCAAAGTTCTAATTTTAAAGAAAAGGGAGTAAATTGAGTGTAAAGTGAAATGAAATGGTTCTCACACTAGTTGCTGATCTTGTTCATATATCTCTTCTCTTTCTGCTGGAGAGATGTTCCAATATAACCCTTGTTTTACTGAGGCTTTCTGTGACTGAAGTCAAATTAATTAATGATTAATCTAAAGACTAGAAATACAGCAATGGACATATGTCTGTGTAGGTTCTCAGACATCCAGGTAATGGCATTCCCAGGAGCTTGGAACAAAAGTGATTGGACTTCCGTAAAGATGTTTCACCTCTCATCCAAGAAGCTTCTTCAGTAATAAAACCAAAAGGTGGAGAGTCTCAGGTATTGAAATCCTAGTTGGGGTTGTCCCATGGGAGGGTCATTAACCCACTATCAATCATGTACATCTTCACATGAGCCAAGGTGTGAAAAAAGGTGTGGGTCATTATCACCGGAGGTTTCGGGTGAAACCATTGTGAGACATTGCCTTACCCTATCACGTGACCTATTGATGTCACCTGACACAAGATGTGCGTGAAAGTTGAGGAAGGGATTTCATGACTCCATTGTAAGTGGTTGACAGTTGGTGTCATAAACCATCCTGTGGTCGTTCACAGTGGACATAGATGGCGTCTTTTGCTCCTCTTTCAAACCATCTGTCTTCTTGGTCCAAATGTGAACATTGGCATCTTCGAAAAAGTGACCTTTATCCTTTAGATGCAGATGTACAGCTGAGTCTTGTCTTGTTGAGGTAGCTCCTCTATGTTATGCCATGTTTCTATCCACTGAGTTGATGTGAATAGTGAAGGCTTCTGCTTCTTGGGTTTTGCTTTGACCCAGGGTTGAAATAGATGAGAGGTGAAACCTCTTCACGAAGCTTAAAGAAGTCCAGTTGTTTTTTTTCCAAGCTCCTAAGAAAGCAATGAACATAATTAATGCAAATTGAAATATTGCAAATCTGAAAATCACTGTGATTATGATTACAATTTAATTACAATCTTGATTTAAAGAGCTTCCTTTTAAATAGTGTATATAAATCTGTGTTCCTTAGGCAAGGTGTTAACTTCATAAGAAGCAGATCTTACTGCAGCAGTGTGATGCTCATACTTCCTGTGGGTTAAACATACCCTGTTGGTTTCATAGCATATCATCAGGTTATGATATGAAATGATAAACATCCTAACAATTAGCATTTACATGATAATCTGCAGCAGTTATCACTTATATTGATTGTTTTGGGGAACTGTTGGATAGTGTGTCGCTGAAAGAATTTTGGGAGGGCATTATCTCCTTTCCTTTCATAAAGAAAACATCAGATAGAAGTAATAAAGGAAGTGCTGAAGCACCTTTTCTTAGTGTTTACAGAATCTGAGCAGCTCTTTTAATGGCAGCTCTATAGAAGCCTCTGGGTAATTGTGCTCCTTAAGCAAAATTGATTATTCAGCTGTAGCCTTTGTCTTATGATCGGTAAAAACAGGATACTGTGGCTGAACATCACATGGCCAGGGGATGTTTAAAAATGCACAAGCTCTATGTTGACCAGTGTCACCTCATGTGATGAAGGACAACAACAGTGATTATAGGAGCTTCTCCTCTGTAACTGCCTGATTTTTAATTTATGCTACTTCTGCATGACATTTTAAATATATGTTTCTGAAAACATGGTCAAATTTAATACAAAAAGTTTTTTCTCTTAAATTATACCACAAATTTAATCAACAGCAATTAGATACCAAAGTAAGTAAAATGAGGACTTCTACATTGCAGATGAAGAGGAGGAATTTGACATGTTTGCCCAAACCAGAGGAAGCTCCCTGGCTGACCAGAGGAAAAGGTGAGTGTTACTTACTTATGATGGATATAAATAATGTCATCACCCCTTCTGCATTTTATATGTTAGGGATCTGCATGTCACTAATGACAAGTCGATTTATTAATGTTCCAGATAATGAATTACATTTATAGTTATCAAAACAATACCTTAAGGTGCTGACAATTACATTCTTCCTGTCAGAGCTGTGTTTCATTTTTTAAGCTTACGCTAAGTTTTGAATTTTGGACAGACTGTAAGCAAAGACACTTTATAAGAAGCACGGAACCTTTGACAAAGACCTTTCCAACAAGGAAACCCAGCAGGCCTTGTCACCATTTATATTTAACAACTAGTAAATGATTTAGAGCAGGGGTCTCAAACTCCAGTCCTCGAGGGCCGCTGTCCTGAAACTTTTCCATGTGTCCCTGCTGCAACACACCTGAATACAATTAGTAGGTCATTAGCAAGACTCTATAGAACTTGACTGCATGCTGAGGTGGCAGTTCAGCCATTTGATTCATGTTACAGCAGCTCATGAGTAAATGAACATGGTGCAATACAAGTAGTTTTAGAATTACATTTTTCCAAACACTTACAATTACTTAAATTTACTTGAGTAGGGTTGGGGGTTGCCACTTCAGCATGCAGTCAAGTTCTATACTGTTGCTAATGACCTACTAATTGTATTCAGGTGTGTTGCAACAGGGACACATGGAAAAGTTTCAGGACAGTGGCCCTCGAGGACTGAAGTTTGAGACTCCTGTTAGGGGCAGCAGCCAATATTTCAGGCTAAGCAAGACTTCTTGTTCTACCAACTAAGGAATGTCAATAAAAAACAAACAAAAAAAACACCACACCATTTTAATTAGAGATTAGAGGCAATATCGATGCAAGCATAATTTCCAACCTAATGTCAAGCAAAATAATTTGATGATTTGCTGTCTTTCCTCTAACCAGGTTTACCTATGTGTGCACAAATCATTATTAAAGCTATTTTAGTGCAATCAAGTTATTTATTACACATATCAGTGTGAGGATGCTTGCTATCTGCTTTCATAGGACCTCCGCCTTACCTTTCCTTCTGGCGTCTTGTTCTCTACCCAGATTTCTTCAGCAGGGTTGAGCGCGGGGTTTCCAGATGCGGGAACGGGAGGCATCCCAGGAGGAAACAGCATTCCTGGTGGAGGTGGCAGGTTACCAATAGGAGGGGGAAGGAACGGAGGTCTCTACATAAAAAAGAGAGGGCAAAACATTTAGCTTTCAAATAATAAAGAGCAGAACTGAGAGTCTAAATTATCCCATTACAGCACTCTAGCCTCCAACATAATGTGTCTGTAGAGGATACAGTAAGGTGCACAGTCACAAGCAGTGGAGGGCTCAGCCAGCAGTTGATGCTAATTGGCCTTTTTGGATTCAAATTAGGGAGATTTGTGCATCATTACTGTATTATACAAGAGAAAAATCACATTGCATCAAAGAATCAATCATGAAGCCAAAGAGATTATAAAACAAAGATTAGTCATATGCCTCCTTACGGTCTGCCCCTCCTTTTAAGAGTGAATACTGCTGTTATGCTGTAATAGAGGAGGAGAGGACTAAAGCTTCCATTCTTTGCAGATTCTTCCTCAGGCAACACGACTGATCGATGCGTATTCAATAACCAACTGTGAATCACATTTACACCAAAGGAGAAACTCTATTCACTTCGTCTTAAACACCATTTCAATTTAAATGTGAGCACGTCACCAGAATAGGGTTGTCACGATAAAATTTCAAACTCGATATCAAAACCCCAGAAAATACTCGATACCATTTCCGATACCACAAGGAAGAACCCATCCTTCATCACCAGAATAAATGGCGAAGAAGTCATATCTCAAAAAAGTTAACTTGCACTAACTGTGAAAGACTGAACCGATCACTGGCTGCATATTAAAATTGACCTCACAGCTGGCTACGTGAAATAAAGAAACATATTTTAATAAATTATTGTAAAAGTAGAAAAGTTAAAGTTTATTATCTTGTTCACATCTGCCTGCAGCCTCTCTCTCATCCAGCGTGCACACTGCTCCAACTCAGTCTGCAGCTCTTCACCTCCCCACCTCTGTGTTAAGAACTGAAACTGCCTGATTCCTGCTCCAGATTTCAGTCTTTATTTGCTCGGATTAGTTCACCACATTTCACTTTCCGCTTAGTTTGGCTATGGTTCACTCCCTGCTCTGTACAGCCAGGAACCTGCCCAGTTTTCTGTTTCTCCATGACCCCCTCCCCCCGCCATGGCTAAGTATTCGATCAGCCACTCATTCAGCCTGCAATAATTATTCATCCTTTTTATCTAACTACAGTCTGCTAGCCACCACGTTACTAATAACAGACAGCTGACGAGGCTATTGGGTAACTGCCAATAGTTAAATAGCTAATGCTAATGTGTGCACTGGCCAGGTTAACATTTTTATCTATTTAATACTTTCATGCTGTTGAAACAGGAGCTTTACTGACCTTAAAAATTCCTCCTAAAGTGTTGTTCAGTGTTATGAATATAAACTATTACAGTTGTTGGTGACAGGAGAAGCCGTGTGAAGTTGTGTGTCATGGAGGAAGGAATGACAGGACTGTTGGTATCGATATTGTTGCAAATGAGTATCGAGTATTGATTTTATTTGGACAACCCTACACCACAAGAGGGTAACACTTCCATGATGAAATCCATACTTATAAAAGAATGTGGAGCAGTTACCTGTAGGTGGGGAGGCCCGATAGGTGGAGGCATCCCTCCTGGTGGAGGGATTGGTGGCATGTTGGGGTCGAAGGGTGGACGTGCAAACGGAGGTCGCGGTGGAGGTCCCCTCATCATCCCAAAAGGAGGCGGCGGTGGCCTAAGGAGTGGTGGTGGGCCTCTTAACACTGGGGTCTGTGCAGGCGCGGGCGCAGGGGCAGGGCCGCGAAACCGCACCGCCTGCTGCGCCATTCTGGCACAACAAAATACAAGTTAAAGTTAAAGCTTATGAGCAATACAAACATGACACTAAACTGTACATAAAGCCTTCGAAAAGAGTGCAGAAAGCAATTATCAGCTTAATTATTAAATATATAGTATCAATGAGAAATTATCCTTCATAATACAAAAATAAATTACACTATATTACACTATAAAAGTAATAACTTCTATAATATCATATTAACATCTTGATATCGTAATTTCACAATGGAGGAAGCTGCTGTTGTAAGCCAGGAATGGTTAGCAATGAATACAAACACTTAAGTTTTATTTTGTGAAATCTTTCTGCTAATTGATGAAGCAGCTGCAGAAATGGGCCAGCAAACAGCAGTGGAAGAAGTACTCAGACCTATTATAAAAGTCAACGTAGCAGTACCACAACTTAAAAGCACTCTAATCAGAAGTAGAAGTTTTGTATTGTGTCACAACAATTTAATGCTTGCTAAATGTTCAAAGATACTATGACATAGACATGAAAGATTTCTCTGGTTCTCTGACACAAAAATAAACAAATATATAAAAATAAATACATAAACTCTGGGCCATTGCCCATCACCTAAACTGCCATTTTAATCAGAATTTGCCTAGAATTTCACAATCAGTGTATCCCTAAAGTATCCATCAGACACCAACAAGAGCTCTGCTGTATGCGGCATATGTGGACAGTTATTACTGATGCATTAACATACCAGCAGCATGTAAGTTACGTCATATTAGATTTAAGCATCATTTCAGTAATTTGTAGTTATGGCTCTCCCTAAGTAGAAACCTTAGGATTCTACTTAAAGACGGTATTTAGCGGAAATTCACTTAATTACTATGCAAGCCTGTTTGAAGATGGTGTGACGTGGACGGGTTGTCCATTCAGCCTCTGTGGTGTTTATATTCCCTCATGTCTACATATTGAACCCTTCAGTGTCATACCCGCTTGGCCGTGGATGAACACAAGCAATCAGCAAATGTCGCCTTGTGATAATCGGGCTAATATAAACCCCTTTTCTATTTAAAACAGCTACTTTCCAATCGCTTTAGTGTATTTTTGCTAGCTGGTTATAACTGATAATTACCGCTACGTTTGAGCGCAAGCACCAAGCCTAGTGATTCGGGTGGCCCTGTGTGAGAGGTAAGCATCCGCCTGTTTAATCTGCCTGGCCCATGTTTACCGCGTGCCGGGGAGCGGAGAGCAGAAATCGAGCTGCTCTTCAACACGGGGGCTAGTTAGCTGGAAGCTAGTTAGCTGGCGTGGCTACATTCACATGCAAGAGCGCCACATATCAACACCCCTGAACCAAAAGCAACGCAGACTAGCTGCATATTAAATGTCCGCAAATGTTTCATATTACCCTCGATTGATAATCATGTTAACGCTTTGCTCGCTGTTATCTGACCTGTTGTCGTTGAACCCGATAGTCTCGCTCTCTGCCTGGTCCGCCATTACAGGAAAATGTAACCGCTCTCTTCCTGGAAACGCCCCCTACTTTTCCTATTCGCCAGGCGCGGACCTCAATCACGATACAGTTCGAGCTGCGAGGACTGTGATTGGATATTGCCTTTCTTGCGAACATTCAGTGAAGTGTTCATTGGTCCGTTTGGGTCCCATTTTTCATGATGTCTTTGTTCAGTCGGTGCTCCGTGCTGCTGATAATAAGGCGGATTCTAATCACTGGCAATTTGCACACACTCCACTTGTGTTTTGTTTGATTTACGGCTGTTGAGATGGCACTCCTCTACTTAAAAGAAGTGACAGTACACCGTAGTGGGAAAGCCCTGCGCTTACTGGAAGGCCTTCATTCTGAAATGTAGTCACAAACCTATAAGTCAAGTGCATGATATCATCTTAAAAACACTAGTAAATATTATCAACATCTTTTTACAGCCTGTGATTTTTCCTGTTTCTCTCACACATGCTGTTATCACTCTGCTGATCCATTGGTAATTAATAATGATCAAACTATTTCTAATCATTATTTGCTCAGCAAAAAAAAAAAAAAATCTTTTAGAAATAACTGAATGAAGATCTTTCAACTCACAGTATTAATAAGTTTTCAGGTTTTCAGGACCAGAAACAGCTCCGACTAAAGTTATCAATGACCCGAAGATCAATAGTGTTGCACAGTCTTAGTTCTGGTTTTGACGTGATTAATTCAAGGTCTTCATGATTTGGTTGGTTTAAGAGGTCAGGTTCTCGACTGGTTGTCATCGTACCTAAAGGGTAAAAGTTTTTATGTTTCAGTGAGTAGTTTTAGAGCTGCAGAGTTAAAAATGAAACCAATGACCTCAAGGGTCAGTTCTTGGTCCAGTACTCTTTACACATCCCAAACCAGTCAGGACAGATGGTTGTCCCTCCTTGAGCCTGCTTCTGCTGGAGGTTTCTTCCTGTTAAAAGGGAGTTTTTTCTTCCCACTGTCGCCAAGTGCTTGCTCATAGGAGGTCATCTAATTGTTGGGGTTTTTTCTGTATTCTTGTAGGGTCTTGTCCTTATAATATAGAGCACCTTGAAGCAACTGCTGTTGTGATTTGGTGCCTCAAGGCACTTTAAAAAACTGTGAAATTGCTCCATATCATATAAAACATCATATCAAGCAGGTTATGACTATAATGCTCTATTTGCAGGATCACCCGAATCATCAGTAGGGCTTACCCACACACACACACTGAAATTTTACCATATTACTGCAGTACTGAAGCCACTTCACTGGCTCCCAGTTCAATTCAGAGTTACCTTTAAAATATTTCTATTAGTTCATAAAGCAGCTTTCAGTGGTTTGGCTCCCCTCAGTATATCTCTGATTTGATCATTGTGTATAAACTGATTAGACTTCTCAGGCTATCGGGTGCAGAGCTTTTAACTGTTTCCAGAATCACTTCCAGGTATGCCAAGAGGGCTTTCAGTTACTGTGGTCGAGTTCTTTGGAACAAGCTGCCTCGGACCTGAGGTCAGTTACAACAGTTGTGTGTTTATGTGTGATTGTTAACATGTATTTCATTTTTTTGTAAAGTGGTTTTACTTTAATTGTTTGTATTGCCTTAAGACATTGTAGCCCTATGTAGTTTTTATCTTCTATGTTAAGCACATTGAGCTTTCATGTAATGAAACATGGTATATAAATAAAGTTGCACATGAAATGTTTAAGAAGAATTTCTGATTCACTAATTGCAGCAGATTACACTGCTGTTTGAAGCATGTGTGCAGTCAACATCATTCGGCCTGTGTATTTCTGGCATTAGTTTATTTATATCAGTAGCAATAAAAAAAGCACAATTCCTTTTTGAGTTGTGGAGTGCTCTAAATACATGACAACAGCTAAACAAAAAAAGCATGAAAATGAATAAAATATTAATATATTAAAAAATTTGTATTTGATTTGCTCAAATGCAAATCAGCCAGTGTGTGCTGAACATCTTCTAGAACAGTCCAACCACATCGATGTCCTCATCAGATTCATTTGCCTCATTTCTGTCTGGAGACAGCTGCTGACTGGTGATGGCGGTGGGCTGTGTGTGGCTCTCTAATGGGAATGAACCACTAAGGACTTTGTCAGTGCCATAAGACTGCTGCGCTGTTTCCCCGCTGAGGGAGGCTGGAGAAATCTGGCCCGTCTGTGGGTAAATGCAGTGGTGATCCCTCCCTTCTTCTGTGGAGCTCCTTGGATTTGGATGAATATAGAAAAGCCTTACATAAACACACGGAAAAGTAATTATTAGAAAATGTGACAGTGAAATCAAATGTCCAGTAGCTGTGAATTATGAGAATCTTTACACCCTGTTAAAGCACTAATATTACGTTTATGCACCTCGTGTTGCCAAAAGAGCCCTGACCTGTCAGAGCAATGATAACAGACCTGCTGGTGTCCTGGGGTGTCTGGATGAGTAACACTAACTGTGAGTTGAGGATGGATGCAGCTTGTTTGCGAGCAGCTTTCGCACACGCTACCATTGTCTCTTACTAGGATGGTAAAAGTGGTGACTGGTTTGGGTGAGAGTGCTCGATCAGATTGGGCTCTAGGGAGTTGCTACATGTCAAAGTAACATTGAGACAGATGCCAGGGATCAAACTTGCCAAGAAAAGTATTGCACTCTAACAGTGGGATCAATATTTTTTACTTCATCTGTCCATACATTTATTGTAATGGCTGCTTGGTGTACCACTAATGTACAATATGTTGATTAAAAATAAATAAATTCCCTGACATAAGAACTCCTGACTGATATAAGACTTAACCAAGTTGAAACCTTATAGTGCTGAAAAATGGCAAAAGTAAAAAAAAAAAAATGCATTTCCTTTAGTGGCAACTAGGGGTTGCTTCTAAAAGCAAGTTGATGGCCATAGACAGCCGTGTTAAAATATCCAACTAAGCAACATTAAAAAGCATATTTACAGCCTCATAGAAAAACCGGCTTATGATCTAAGGATCAATTTGTGGCAATTTTTTGATTACTCGGGATACTGGAGTTAGAGGCGTGGTCGCTTTGATCGACAGGCGTGCTGTCATGATTATCGGTGGCCAAGTGTCTCTGAGCTCTCAACTCAATAAATGGTGTCACTGAATTGGACCTCTGTGACGTTTATGCTGTTGGTGTACTGCTGCAAGATTAATGTTTTCGTAAACTGTGTCATGAAAGTGGCTCTCTCTTTACCTGGCTAAATCACTATGGTAACTTGGCCTGGACACATAGGGGACAGGCAGTAGGTAGTAGGGATTATAGTACACTTTGTAGGAGACAGCTGGGGCCAGTGAAGATATGATGGGGTCCAGCAACATGGGCTGAGCTGAAGACAGTGTTTTCTTTCCTTGTGAGAAAAAGAAGGAAACACTAGACTCCTGGTGCTGGCCCGATGCCTGTCTAGCTTCCTGCACTGGGGCGAAATATTCTCTGCGCTTCCTCTTCCTGGGTTGATACATGTAATCTGGCATGATGAAACAAAGACAAGAGTCAGTGTTAATGGAAAATAGATCCACTGTTACTCTGCAATAAATGTTCGCTATCATGTAGTCTAGAGTTTTGCTTCATACCAGGGAACTGCTGACTATGGATGTTTTTCAGTTTCTGAGCCACTTGAAAGTAGGGCTCCTGCTGTTCCTTGGTAAGCTTGGACCACTCCAACCCGAGCTGAACATTAATGTATTTAGCACTGGCTCTTGTGAGTCCTTTCTGCAGGACCTTACGGTGGATGTGAGACCACACCATGAAAGCATTCAGTGGCCGTTTAATGTATCCAGCTGTGTCTCTGCCAGTCTGCATTTGCTTTATGTCTGTGGGAGACATAAATGTCGTGTAACAATATTACTGACAATTTTTGTTAATTTTCTCTTGAATTTTTCGAAGTATTTTTAGAATTAAAATGTTTTTTTGTTTTTTTAAATCATGTAATTAAAATATAGGGCGGTAAAAACTAGGATAAGTGAAGAATCGGATGTTACTTTTCAGTGAAAAATCAAAAAAAGGGTTTTGATTTTGAAAGACAGTTTTAAAATTTTCAATTTTCAAAAGACCAGATTTTGTGATTTTGATTTCATAAATGAGTCTCATTTTCACTTAAAAAGTTAAGATCTTGCAATTCTTCCATACATACAGTTAGCTTTTCACCTAGCACATCATAACTGGGGACTAAGTAGGTTAATTCCTTCCTGGGGTGTGTCCACAGGGAGAAATAAAGTTTCAGTTGTTTATTATTTTCAAACATACATCTACCAATATACTTTGTTGTGTTGTTAATATAGATTCTACCTACCACTATACTTAGTGACATTTACATGAATTAATCAATAATTATGATCCAACAATATCATGGACATGAGTCTGTATAATGAATGGCAGTACTTTTACTTTATTTACTTCAAGTATATTCTGATACTAAAACTGTTAGTACGATTACTTAGGAAGGACTAAGACTTTTACTTCAAAGTTATAAATACTTGTTTCACTACATTTTAAAGCAGTTATTCATTTTTTATTGTTATTCGTAAGAAAACACACACTGCCTTGTGCTGTGCCACTGCAGTGAAAAAGTCCTGGAAACACCCCTGCATACACGTTTATTTTATACAAATATGATTTAGCAGGTAACACATGTTAACAGGTACTACTTATGATACCTTCCTCCGTTGGTTGGATGGTTAAACAGACGGCCGGACTATCATCTCCCTGTGTGGGCCAGGTTTGGGTGAAGTGGTCGGGTTCCGGCTTCATATAACCACCAACTCCACAGCCCTGAAACATCCCAGTGTGACCTGAAGAGGGATAATTCGTTCACCGTCTTTTCTGACCTAACCCCGTCATAATTTTGGATACTTTCTCTCTCGTGTAACTTACCTGTTTCAGCTGAGGCCAAACTGGTTTGGTTTCTGCCAGTCCTTGAGCCGCTATATCTGATCCCGCTCTGGCGACACTTTTTTGTGATTGGACAATCCTGAAAGGTCTCCTGACCCGGGCCGACAGTGAGCCATGGGTGTTTAGAGTTACCTTCTTCAACTGATGCCTCTTGTTTTATCTTTTTGGAGTCGGTTTCCATTTTGAGACTGTTGTAGCAATTAATTTGGAAGGGTGTGTGTGTGTTTTAACTGAGCGGGAACAATTCAAAACCGTTAGTTGCCCCGACAACCGAAGACGTTACGCATTGCGTGATCTGAACGTTGCGCGCTGTGTTTGTAAAAAATAAAAAATAAAAATCGGTTTTAAAAGTTTTACAGAGAGAAAGAAGATTTTATGTCTGGATATGTACAATCCTATGAAGAAGTCTTGAGTTACCCTTGATTCCTTTATTTTTTTGTTAGGAAAATTGGAAATAGGTGTAATGAATTACTGAAACATGTGCAAACATACATGGAAATACAGTATTTACGTTTGTACAATTTTAATGAGCTTCAAAGTCAATATTTGGCCTGACCATCTTTATTCTTTGTTACAGACTGAACTCTCTTCTCCGAACTTCTTGAAGGACATTCAAAGCTCTTTTTTGGATGTTGGCTGGCTTTTGTTCCGTTCTCTGTCCATGTGATCTCACACCGCTTCAATAATATTGAGGTCTGAGCTCTGGGGAGGCCAGTCCATGCCTGATAGTGCTCCATTGTATGTTTTTCTATCCAGATATGCTTCTACTGCATTGGCAGTGTTTGAGATCATAGTAATGTTGAAAAATGTTGTTGTTGCCAATCAGATGCTTTCCAGATGTTATTGCTAGGTGGTCCAAAATCTGATGGTACATTTCTGTGTTCATAATTCCCTCAATTTTGACAAGATCCCCCCACCCCAACACCACCGGCTGAAATGCAGCCCCAAACCACGACAGAGCCCCCACCATGTCTCACGGATGGCTGGAGACACTCACTGTTATAACTGTCCTGACTTTCTCTGTACATACTGATGATTTGGATCTAAAATTTGTAATTTTAATTCAACACACCATAAGACCTTTTCTTAAAGCACTATATAAGAACCAGTCCATTTACCACTTACCACTGAAACCATTTCTGATGAGACTTCAGTGATCAGTAGATGAATCAATGAAAGTCCATATCCATCTCTGTGGGTATGGTCCTGTGTGAGGTTTTTACTGGATTTTATTAGGCATGACACTTCTTTTGTCCCCAACTTGTCCTTTTCCTCAAATTTTTAAGGACTCACTGAGGTATGCCAAGTTGTTGATTTTTAGCTCTTTGGGAATCACCTTGTTGGTGCAAAAAATACCATTCTGTGTCTGTCAAACCGTTATTGTCAGCATTTTGTTGTTGTTGTTGTTGTTGTTGTTGTTGTTGTTATTTGTTCTTTGCTAAGCTGTCTGTTATGCATAGACAACACTGGTTCATCCCTTGAGTTAGTTGCCTTTTTATGCTTGAATGATTCATGGGTCAGTATTCAGTGGCTTAACAAAAGCAAAAAGGCATTCCTCTGAAAATGATCAGGTACAAGGACTGGCCTGAAAATGAGTTAGCCAATGACCGAAAAAAAAACTTTGAAAGATTTTCAGAAAACCTGGAGAACTACTGCTCAAGGCCATAATTTCGAAAACTACTATATTACAAAAACAGACGCCTCCTTCACAAAACTGCAAAGTAAAGTGGCCTGTTTGTGGGTCTGGCAGGCAGGTCAAGTTCACCATGTCCTCCATGGATACCAAATCTAAATATGAAAAATAAGTTTTTAAAAAGACAAAGACAAACTAGCCTATATAAAGTACACAAAGAAGGAAACTCTGTTCATGTTGTCATTTAATTTATTGTTGAATGAATTACAGAAAATATAGGGTACAATCAAATTAAATGAGCTGTACTGAGAAAAAAATAAAATAAAACATGATTTCAGTTAACTAAAGTACATCATCAGTAGCGCTCCCATATGAACATAAAATTACAAGTAAACTAATAAAATATTAAACTAATAGCTATGGTGTTATCCTTTTGAGAGTAACAAAATAAAGATTTGGTCTTTTGGAGTGCAGTGCCTCAAAAAATGACAAGAGGTTCTGCTGAGCTGTGTTTGCACATCACACACACACACACACACACACACACACACACACACCCCAAACCTTTCATAATCATTTATGAAACTAAGCAGATGAAGTATCA
>VVHJ01060583.1:15619-26385 GCA_015107715.1 Tylochromis polylepis | reverse complement strand
TTTACACAAAACTGCGTCGGAGATGCAGGGGGAGCACACTGAGGGCAAACTTCCTTTTTAATGAATAGCATCAGGAAACAGAGGCAGGAAAGAGGAAGCAGGAACAGGAAACTACACCCATTGTCCAGATGGGGTACAGAGAGAGCGCTACGGGAATGAGTTCATGTTCTCACTGCGCTGCCTGGAGAGACTCAAAATGGGAATGCTGTCAGTCACAGGAGGACTCTGTAGTAGTAAAGACCAGAGTATCCTGATCAAAGTCTTACCGGTTATCATTTGCTGTGCATCGTACGGCTCCATGTAGCCATCGTTCTCACCAACCCTCTCTGCCTCCCTTTGCTCTCTGGTTTTCTGAGCATCAAAAGGATCCGCATAGTCCTCAAGGATAATGACCTGGTTAAAAACACAGTGAAATCATTCTTTTTTTTTCATGTATAATTAGATTCTTTAAACACAAAATAAGGTTTTCAGAATAAAGTTTGAGAAGGGTCAAGGAAATGATGATCCCAATTAGAACATTTAAGGGATCTATTAATAACTATCAATAATCAAGAAAGGAAAGTAGGGCAGGCTGAATGAATAGGACAGGACACACCAACCCTAGTCAGAGGTAACAACATTAAAAAAAATGCCACAACTAAAGTGCACAGTCAGCAAGTATAAGAAGTAGGTATATACATCCAAAAGTCTAAAGGTTTTAACTCTCCAGCTTCTGGCACCCCAACAGTAACCAAATGTACTTAAAAGAAAGGCCACTTTTACTGCATTAGTAATGTTATAAAGTATCCATACATTCATTCTCTTAACAGCTTGTCTAATTCAGGGTCGCGAGCGGCTGAATCCTCACTCGGCTTTTAAAGGGAGAGAGGCAGGGTACACCCTGGACATGTCACTTGTCTTATAGCAGGTGCTAAATATAATATCATCCATCATCGCTAGCATAAAATACAGCTCAAACTAACAATGCTTTTATTATAAGTTGGCCTTGAAGCCATTTTCTTTTTTCTTTTTTTTGTCTATAAAATGTCAAAAATAGTGAGGAATACCCTTTACACTGTATCCTGTCAGAGCCCTTTTTTTTTCCTTTTGGCAGAACAAAAGTTTTATAGTACTCCTTTTTTAATAAGAACAAATATAAGCATAAAATATATAATACAAAGAAAAAAGTTGCAGCAGATCCTAAAATTTGGAGATAAGCAGCAAAAACTGAGCATTTTCCAAATGTTTTTCTTTTGCTAAATATAGTCTCAGTTCCCTTGAGGACAGTGGGAACGAGGTACTAAACAAACGAGATAATAAATTAACTGCAGCAAACAAAGAGACTGGCTTCAGTTAGAAGAATATTTAACGCCTCATTTTGCACATTTACTGAAGTCTACTGTCTCTGCACATTTACTTAACCTCAATTATTCTGCTGCATCAATCACACCCGAGTGTCCTGTCACCTTATCAGTGACACAGAATTTCTTGTTTACTTTACAAGCCATGAGAGACAATGGCAGGCTGTAAAAACTCCCTTCCTAAAATCACTTCCAGCTGCCTTTGGAGTTTGAATAAAGGCGAAGAAACTCAGCCTGCCGAGTGTAAATGAGCGCACCAATAGCTGTTAAGGGATTAGTTCAGAAGGATTCAACGGGACGAAGTAGTGCAGATGACAGCACGAGTACACAGACATATTAAGCCTTCATCAAGTTTTATATTCTTCCTCCCTGTGAAGAAAAGGCATCATTTTTTCTTTAAATGGGAGAACAAAAGTTTAGATGTACACAACTAGAATTTCAAGAACCTGACTGATCAAACCCAGCAGCAACTGCAAATGTCATTCTTTTTTCTCACCATCTCTTCCCTCACTTTTCTATAATTCTGTTTTTTTAAACTGAGCTGGAGGGCACTTGGGTTAGCACCCGAGTGTCAAGTAACCCTCTGCTTTTTATAACATGATAGCCATTACTGGAGGGAGGGAGGGGATGAATGTAGTAAAAGAGAGGGATGAAGCAGAGGGAGGAGCTGAATAAAGGGACATCACTGAGCCATATCACATACACAAGAGGGACGTGAAGGCCTCATGTCTGACCACAGCTTTGTTTTCAAGGTGGGGAAGATGGGCGTATGGGCGAGGGGTGGAGAGGAAGAGAAAGAGAGAGGCGGAAAGAGAGGAGGAGGAGGAGAGGACACAATGGGAAGCAGAGACAAAGGGGGAGGGGAGAAAACAAAACAATAATATCAATTTTCAGAGCTTGACTGGATCCTGGCGACTTTGTTGCCAACAGATTTGATGACTCTCAGTGTAGAGTTTGCTTACAAGGTACAAACAGATCGCTTTGATCGACTACTGCTACATCCTGCTACATCCATGTCAAAGTTATTCAACAACTGCCCAAGAAGTTTGTATAACTAAGAATATAATAAGATTTTATTATACTAGTATGATTAGGCTGAATAAAGTACAGACACAAACAAAAACAGTAAGCAGATGTTATTTTTTGTAGATATATTATTGTGGATGACTGATGTAATGTATCTGGCCAAGTTGGAACTAATTCTTATAATTTATTGTTTAATATAATAAAATAAATGTTCGTAAAGCCCATCAGGGGTCTGTGTGCAGTCTTAATCTGAAAAGCAACAAGTGGATACGACACAGAGCAATAGCTTTAATGAAATAATATATTCTTTCTCTGGAAACAATTATTAAGTATTTAATAGCTTTTAGTAGCCTATTTAATGTTCCATTTAAATGAACCAACAGCTGCAGCACCTTTAAATGATAATCAGGGAGGAAAAACCTCTTCAGTAAATAATTAGCTAGTCTTCACTCTTTTCCAATTATTCTCAAACTACACAGCAACACGATTTAAATCAGATGGGTTTTTTTGGGGGGAGGGTTAAGGTCCATATCCAAAGAAGCAGTATTTATCTGATGGGACAGTTTACGGGGAGGGTAAAACCTTTTAAATCTGAGAGGGGAACTCACGGTTTCTGTTTTGCACTGGGCTGCTTTCTCCGCCTCAGGTGCCACTGCGCTGGTGATGGTACCGCTGTTGAAGCTGGGACTCTTGTCCTGCTTGTCCACTCTGATCAGCCTGCTGATGTATGCGTTGGCAGACGGAGAGCTCTTGATGGATCTGGGCTGCTCGTCAAATACCGGCTCTGCTTTGGAGTTCTTGCGACTTTTCCCAGACAGGAGGTTGTCCCACACTTTCCCATCTTTCGGAGAGCTCACGCCGTTTCTACTCAACTCTATAGCCGAGTTCTTTCGGTTTCTTCCGGACAGGAGAGACCCGACTCCTCCACCTACTCCTCCTCCTCCGCCCGTGCTATCCGCGGAGGAGTTTTTGCGATGGCCCGTTTTAGAGGCCGGTGCTTTGGTACCAATGCTCGCCACCAGACCGGCTTTATTGGCTCTCGGCTGCGTGCCTGATTCGGAGACTGAGCGGATCCTGTCGGTACCATTCTTCAGGTTCATGGGGAACTCCTTGAACCACTTTGCCATTTTAACTCGGATGGAAACCTCCAAACCTCTCTGCCTGTTCCGGCACTTTTTATCTCCATACACCAGGGCCCCAGAGACGCACCTTTAGAAATCACAGCCTTTCTAACAAAAGACTTCCGCTGCTTTATTCTAGGATACAGCCTGTGTCGACTGGATCTCCTCACCTCAGTTTATAGCATGTCATAAAAGGGTGTAAGCAAATGGATCTATTCTTAAATCTTCAATTTCGAAAGAAAAAAAAAGTTTCTCATGCCAGTTTGGCAGGGGGGCACAATAACAAATACTTCAATTTTATCCCATCTGTGATCTCTTAAAACTGTTCCCTTTTCTACTCTGAGGAAAAGTTTATCCCCTTTGAATGAAGAGACGTCTCCGGAGAGGGATGATCCGAAAGAATGTCAGGGTTTTCTTGCTTCTGATTTGTGGTCCCATTCCCAGGGTGGCTTTTCTGAGTTTAAAAACTGTCCACTGTTTCACTGACCCTCCTGGATGTGCCTGGAGTATGGAAAGGAAGGGGTATCTGAGGTTTAGAAGGGGGAGCCAGGACCTGGTGGGCGGCGATAAGCTTTTAATTACAGACACCGTGGAAGAATATCCATTTCAGGAGTTTAGAGAGACATGTGTCCAGGTAGCCGAACAAGGACAGTGGCACTTTAATTATTCCTTATAGGCCTTATTTATACGGCCTCTATTTTAATATAGAAATGAAGCAAGCTCAGCATAAATGCCTCATAAAATTGTGTTTTTAATATAGATTCTGCATATCACCGTGCAGAGTGACACTTCCATTTATACTTTCTTTTTTTCATAACGTGTTTTCATAAAACTGACAGATGCAGTTGAATATTTTATTTGGATCAATATTAACTTTTTTTCAAAAGAACAAAAATTAATCTTAATAAAAATAAGAATTATATAACTAAATGTTGACAAACAAGAATTTGATTCAACCATCTGATTTTTGAACTGTTTTTCTTTATTATTTACACATAGTAAACACCCCAGGGTTAATTCCTCATCCCAGTTACTCCACAAAATGATCCCTCTGACAGATTTTTTTTATTTTAAATATCTGAGCTGACCCTTGCTTCTTTTTTCTTTTCTTTTTTTAACCCAGTTGAAGTTACAGTTTTTAACGAGATTATTGTGCAGAGCTGACCTCAGGTAAATCGTAAAATATTATTCGTAAAACTTTGTTCTGTAGCAAATAAACAGGATTTGTGATGGTTTTCTATGCGGTTCCCCACTCAGTAGGTCATGTACGGAACTGTATAATGACTTTTTGTATTTAATGAATCTTTTATTTTTATACAATACTGGTGAATGATCATCAATATGCCACTTGATAACGTGTTTAATTAACAACTTCTACTTGAGATGTGCATCACTACTTTAACTGGACAGGGTATCGCTGAAAAATGGTCCGTTCTGAGCTGCTTCACCTGCGTCAATCAAAGGTGTGTACAAATTCTATAGATTAAAATAATAAGGTGATCGAGGATAACAGTGATAATTCTTCTGATACATCACCGTAAATTCTCATATATTATGCAATACAAGTGGTCTTTTAAGACAATTTCTTATACGTACGCTTTAAAGTTTTTACGGATACCTTTCAACACCCCCATATTGGTTTCGAGATGTAACCTTCCACGGTGCGCGATACTCTCGCTTTATCCCTCTTTGTCCGGTTGCGATAGAAGGCCATGATAATTATGGCAAAATTTGCGTTTTTGAATGAATTATAGTTGAATGGTGAAACCAACAAGCATACACCGTGTGACGACTGGTTTGCTGGCAATGACACACCAGAGATTTTCAATTTAAAGGACAGCCGAGCGAGCAACGGAGAAAGGGTACAGTTTGCTTCCAAGACAGTCTGCAAGATGGCTATTAGTAGCATGCTAACGTTAGCTAGCAAGCTAATGTTAGCAAAGTAAACAACAGCTTTTTTTTCAAATACGTAACCGAGTTCTTTAAGTCATAAATGCTTTGATGAGTGAAATTGAGTGCATATGTTCACACTTGGATGTAGAAAGCTGCACCACGCTCTCGGATTTTTTGTCGCTGCTAGCTAACCACACTGAGTAACGTGGCTAGCTAGTTAGCCAAGGTAGTAACTAGCTTGCGTTAGCTAGCTGGTCATAGCTACACATCTGTAAGTGATCATTGAGAGAAGGGAGGGGGTTGCTCTGTAACTTGCTGCTTGTACTGGCAAGCAGAGCCAGGTATCAAGCAACCAGTTTCACTCAGCTAGTAGAAACTGGCTTGCAAACAAAAAAAACGTGAACGTGCTCAGTCTTAACTGACGGTGATTTGGTGACCAAAAACCCGGCGTGACAGACACCGTGGCCAAAGATTTGCAGCTGGAAAGGAGTTTGCAGACCTGGGCCAGCTTATCTAGTTAACACTAAGTGCCAGTTTATGTTGTGATGATATTAATGGTAGCGTTACTGACATGACCTGAAGGCAGAATCCACCTAGTCGCCCTATAGCTTTCAAGACGTCGTCATTTTTAACTTTTTTTTTCTTGCATATGAACGGTGATTTGCCACTTCACCGACAGTCATATTAGCCAATGGCTGCCGACTCGGGGAGACTACAGGCGGGACAAGGAAAACGAAGCAGAGGTAGGAATTAATTTCACCCATCTCCAAATCAGATCGGAATCATCCATTACTGCGCTGCAATGGGCTGCACTGGTGCTATTAGCAAATCCCTTCTCGCCTCCCCCATATGTAAACTTCACGACTGTCTCCGGTGGTGGCTGTTTCTCACAGAGTGGATCTGTGAACGGGGTTCATGTCTATCTTGCTATCAATGTACCTTCAATTCCGTTTCCTCGTTCTCATGTCTTCGTCTTTTCCTGTCTCCCTCATTGACCTTACCTCTTCTGCCTCTGTTTGCGGCCTCTCTCCCTCTTGCCTGGGTCATTTGGTCTGCCTGGGTCATTTGCGATTCAAGGCTTCATAACCTTGGTGATGATAACGCCTGGATGTTTAGCATCTTGTCCTCATGCCAGTCTATGTCCCATCATTGAATCCATCTCAACTGTTGGACTTGACAAAGAGGCCCTAGGTCTAAAGCTGCTCCAATCTGTCACTAAGGGGTATTGGCCAATCCAAATGTGATGCTGCTCCTGTTTGGTGGTGGACCAAAAGCATGAGACATGGATGCTGTGTTTGTTGTGACTTATGGTACGTTTCCATCTTTCCACCCCTCCCTTTCATGTTTTTACTTTTCCAGCTTCACAGATGAAGAGCCCGGAGAAGAAGAAGGCGAGGAAATCCACGGCTCAGGTAAAAACTGTTAAAAGTTGATTCTGTTCATCTGGACGCAGCGTTTTGAGTGGGAGAAAGGTTTCGTCACTCACCCAAGTGACTTCTTCTATCACAGCTGAATGCAGGTTTCCCCAACCTTAACATTTATTGGCGATCTACAGTGCTGTGAAAAATTATTTCCTGTGTTCCTGATTTCATCTTTTTTTCTTTTTTTTTTGCATATTTGCCATATGCAAATGTTTCAGATAATTAAACAAATGTTAATATTTGACACATAACCCAACGAAATTTAAAATGCTGTTTTTAAAAGATGATTTCTTTTCTTGGGAGAACAAAGCTAGCCAAACTTGGCTGGAATTGTGTATTTTTAAAAAAAAAAAGAAAAAAAGAAAGAAAACTAATTCTAAATCATTATTTAAATATAATTAACCACATATTTTGGAAAGCTGAGTTCAGTTTCTCCAGTAACACCCATGCCTGATTACTTCCAACCTGTTGAATCAAGAAATCACTAAAATAGAACCTGTCTGGTTGTAAAATCAAGTAGGCTAAAAAAAATCAAAAAGCAACACATCATGCCATGATCTAAAGAATCCATCCATCCTCTACCGCTTATCCTTTTCAGGGTCGCGGGGGGTCTGGAGCCTATCCCAGCTGTCTTAGGGCGAGAGGCAGGGTACACCCTGGACAGGTCGCCAGTCTGTCGCAGGGATAACACATAGACACAGACAACCATTTACACCCGCACTCACACCTATGGGCAATTTAGAGTATCCAATTAACTGCATGTCTTTGGATTGTGGGAGGAAGCCGGAGTATCCGGAGGGAACCCACGCAAACACGGGGAGAACATGCAAACTCCACACAGAAAGACCCCGGCCTGATGGTGGAATTGAACTCAGGACCTTCTTGCTGTGAGGCAATAGTGCTAACCACTTTGCCACCATGCTGTCTGAGCTAAATAAATAGCTGAGAAACAAAGTCAGTGACATCTGTCAGCCTGTTCCAGTGAAACACGGTGAGAGCCATTATCCACAAATGAAGAAAACTTGGAACAGGGCGAACCTTCCCAGGAGTGAACGGCCTACCAAAATTACTTCAAGAACACATCGATGAGTCATCCAGGAGGTCACAAAAGAACCCAGAACAACATCTAAAGAACTACAGGTCTCAGTTAAGCTCAGAGTTCAAGATTCAACAATAAGAAAGAGACTGGGCAAAACGGTACCCATGGGAAACGACAAAACCACTGCTGACCACAAAGGCTTGTCTCACAAAAACCATTTTTATCCCCAAGACTTTTGTGAAAATATTCTGTGGTCTGATAAAACAAAAAACAGTTTTGGAAGGTTTGAGTCCTGTTACATCTGATCATACTAACATAGCATTTCATAAAAAGAACATCATACCAGCAGTCAAACGTGGTGGTAGTGTGACAGTCTGGGGTTGCTTTGCTGCTTGAGGACCTGGAGAACTTGGCATAATTTAGGGAACCACAAAACACGAATCAGTTCATGCCCTGAAACTCAAGCTCACTTTGGTTATGCAGCAGGACAATGACCCAAAACACAGCAGCAAGTCCACCTCTTGCGGTTGTGCATGGTCAAAAACAGGTTTTGGAGTGGCCTAGTCAAAGTCTGTACTTCAATCTGAGATACTTTGGCACGATCTTAAACAGGCTGTTTATGTTCAAAAACCTTGTGTGTTACTCAATTAAAACAATTCTGCAAATAAGAGTGGGCCAAAATTCCTTCAGAGTGATGTGAAAAACTTATTGCCAGTTATCGCAAACACTTAATTGTGATAACTTAAAAAAAACAAAAGAGCATTTTGTATTTACATGAGTTATCTTTGTATAATATTAAAATTTGTATGATTTGAAACATTTAAGTGTTAAAAATATGCAAAAAATAAGTCTGGAAAGGGAACAAATACTTTTTCACAAAACTATGTTTACATTGCTACACTAAAGAGAATTTTCTCAGTAAACAGGTTGACCTAAACATTTGTTAGACTGAGAATTTAAATAATTGGTCTCACATAAGCAGTAAAAAAAAGAAATAATGCATTGTGTATTCTGTTCTCTGTTTTAGGCGGCGGGTTTCTCCCACCTCACTGAGTTTGCACCCCCTCCTACCCCCATGGTGGACCATCTGGTCGCCTCCAACCCATTTGACGATGACTTTGCATCCCCATCCAGACCTGGTGGGGCGGGTGGACCAGGTGGTGCTCCATTTCTTCCCAGCCCAGGTGCCGGTGGAGGAGGTGGGTATGGAGGTGGAAGCAGAATGACTGGAGGTATGAACTTCATGGGAGGACCGGGAGGACCGGGCGGCGGCCAGCCTGGACGGAGGCCCCCGTTTGGCCCTCCGTCTAATGCTGGACCCCACCACCAGCTAGGTTTTGGAGGAATGCCTGGCTTTGGAGGTGGTGGGGGTGGAGGCGGTGGAGGTGGAGGAGGAGGGGGTGGCTTCCCTCCTGGTGGCCCCTCTCAGTTCAATATGCCACCCAGCTTTAGTCCACCCATGCATCCTGGGCCAGGATTCAATCCCATGTTGTCCCCAGGAGGTATGGGGGGACCTGGAGGAGGGGGGCCACCACACCCTCGATTTGGGATGCCTCCACAGCAGCACGGACAGGGTGGGCACCCATTTAACAGCCCTCCGTTACCTGGTGGTGGAGGCCCAAGAGGGCCCTTGCCTCCCATGGGAGGAGGCATGGGTCCAGGGATGAACATGATGGGAGGTATGAGTGGTGGCCCAGGTGGCAATATGGTGGGAGGTTTGCCAGGAATGCCACCTCAAGGACAGTTCCCTCCTTCACAGGATGGCCCTTACCCTGGCCCCAGCCCACCAGGGCCAGGCAATGAGGATGGAAAGAACTTTGTTGGAGGTGGTGCACCACCTGGGCCTCAGCAGCAGCAACAACAACAGCAACAACAGCAGCAGCTTAACATGAATCCAAATGGCCCTCCTCCTAATAATACAACACCTGGGCCTCCTCCAAATTCTGGCCCACCTCAGCCTGGGGGTGGCTTCCCTGGCCACTCTGATGTCCAGCAGCCCAATGCCAGTACGCCTGTTCAGCCTCCGTCAGCGCCACCACAGCCTAACCCCAACTCTTCTCCCACTGGTCCCTTGAATGGATCAGGTCAGCCCCAGCATCCAACACCAAGTCAGCTACAGCCCCCCAGCAACACAAACACCCCTAACTCTAACAACTCTACCCAGCAGCAGCAGCAACAGTCAACCCCACCTAACTCTGCACCGGGCTCCACCCCTTACAACCAACAGAACAACACTACTGGTACTGGGGGTCCCATGTCAAATACAGCCACCAATTCAGGTCAGAACAACATGACCAACAACAATGGCGGCAACACTCCCGGCAGCAACCCAAACCCCCCCTCTAATTCTACGTCAACTCCGAACACCCAGTCTCCCCTGCCTTCTGGCCCTGCTGCCCCCTCAACCGGGCCCGGCTCTGGCCCTGGAAAACTCGGCAGCTCTGGGATGATCTTCCCTTGTGGTCACTGCATGGCAGAAGTGCACGACGACCAGGACGCCATCCTTTGCGAGGCGTCATGCCAGCGCTGGTTCCACCGCGACTGCACGGGCCTGACAGAACCAGCATATGGGCTGCTGACTCGAGAGAGTGCTGCTGTTTGGGCTTGTGACTTCTGCATCAAGACCAAGGACATCCAGGCGGTGTTTGTGCGCCAGGGATTAGGCCAGCTGGTGGCAGCTAATGAGAGCTGAGGAGTAGATGAGAGAGAGCAGCACTGATTTGGGGCGCCTACGGACAAATAGAGACTGATCTAACCGAATGACCTGTGTGTGTCTTGTCAGCTACTTGCTCAGCTTTCTCTTGACTAGCCCTTTACTTGTTCACTACACAGAGAAACACGCTCATCAACTTTCATGCTTATATATAGCACTTTGAGTGACTCTCGGCAAATGATCCCCCCCCCCCCCCCCCTCCCCACCACACAC
>VVHJ01060582.1:0-10305 GCA_015107715.1 Tylochromis polylepis | reverse complement strand
GATCGATCGAGCTTTTACTTGCACAAGGGGAAAAGCTCAGTCTGCGTCTCAGACGACTTCCAACTTAGCTACCCCTGCGCCGTGCTTTTTATTGAACACACAGTGACACAGCCCCCATTGTAACCCCCATGTGGTGTCGTAAAAGCTAAGGCACTGTGTATGCATGTGCACGTGTGTGCATGTGAGTGAGTGTGTGTGTGTGTTTATTCATGACTTCCTGGGTAAACATGCAACGGCATCCCCCATCACAAAGGGGTCACCAGACCTTTAACATATACATGGCTTAATCCCCTTCACCGGTCCACTTCACATAAGCACTTGTACGGCCATAAAGATAAGGCTTTACACATCCTTATAGAAACAGCAAACCAGAAACCTTCCCATGAAAGTACCTTGCAATAAAACACTATAGCCTCCCCCTCCAGGATGCAGGGGAGGAGGATACACACACACAAAAGAATTCCTCTAACCACACAATTGAATATAAGACTCACAGTTTAGACACAATAATGACAACATTTAACAATTAACTCCAACAGGGTGTATGTGTGTGAGAAGAGCAGTGACAGAGACGCGTGTATTCAACCAAATATGGAAGTCCTCCGCCTTTTGACAAGTATCTCTTTTTTGCAGTCACAGGGAACATGTTGGTCCCTCTGATATATATTCCGCAAACCCGAGAACTTCATATTTATATCATCGTGTTTAAATGACCGTCCATGCACAGTTCACATGTTCTCATCCGACCAGTTTCTGACTTGCTGGAGATTTGTTGGTCGTACGTTTACGGGGAGAAAATCGCTACAGCATGCACTAAACTCAAGGTTCTCACATTTTAATCTGGTCTGTATCTCTCTTGAAATTCTCAATAAATTTCGACCTGCCTAGATGTAGACTGTCCGCCCTGTCCACACATTAACAGACACCTCCACTGCAGCTTCAAGGTAACCAGCTCACTAAAACAAAAACAGGAAAGCTGCAGCTGAATTAGGGCTGCTCGATCGCTAGGACTGTAATAATTATTATTTCAGTGCATAACTCTAATCACTTAATAAATTAATCCCATTATTCAGAGTTAACAAACATCATGGAGTTCCTGAAGTTGGGTATACTGACAGGGGCAACAAGAGCTCCAGGCAGACGCCAGACTGTGAAAGGTTTGGCTCTCTGAGGTGAGTTCAAGGAGCCGGGGATTTGGATGGCAGCCACGGGACGAAGGACAGGAAGCTGAAACAGGTAGCTAACTGTCACACGATGCAGAAAGTGAACCCTAAGTGATCCCGACACCGCAGCAAGTGCAGATAACCGATTCTTTCAGTGGGTTCACTGAAGAAAACATCAAGTGTTCCACTTGCTTATTTAAAGGGTGATCTAGATCTTGTTCTTTGCTTTTAGTCATCTTGGCTCAGCTGAACTCAAAAGAGCGATTTGGAGATTTTTCTTGAAGGGCAAAAACAAAGGGAAAGGGTGTCCTTGATTTATAACACACACACACACAAAGAAACACAATTATTTTTGTTTTAATAATAATTGGAAGCCAAAATTGTAATTCAGTTAATTAAATTCAGACCCATGCTGACAGCAGACAAAACATTAGCAGAGATATGGACTGAGGGGTGTGGAAAAGACACTTCCGCACACACCAATGCAATAAACTGATAACAGACTTGCAGCTACAGCAATGTTTGTTTTTTTTGATAAATCATGGAGTGATGGAGCTGTAAAGGCAGGTTTCATCACAGCAGAGGAATTAATTTGTTGTGCATTTTTTAGGTTTATATCTACAACCAGAACTACTCGGACTGCACTGTGAGGAGGCTGTGCACGACCTGCATTTATGTTAAATTAAAGTACTTAATGCGAGTGTGATTTCCCAGTGTGGATATGAATGAAACGCTGTACCAGTGTCCAGGACTGGGGGCCAGTTCCTGATGTCCACCGTGGCCATGGCCTCTTTGGAGCGCAGCAGCTTACAGATGACGGCGGTGGTCATCACACACGCCGAGTGACTCACCTGCACAATTAGAAAGAGAAAGACAGAAGAAGAAATTAAGCTCCTTTTTTCCCAGAGGAGATCAGAAGTCAGCTAGAGCCATACGAGTCTGGAATTAGCTGGAAGCGAGAGCTTGAACCCTGGAGGTCTGACTGAAAGAGAAACCGCATTGGTTTAACAGACAAATTAAGAGTCTGACCTCGACAATCATCTTAACAGTGGGCAGGGTGGTGGAGATGTTCTGAGGGTGAGGCGGTCGCACTGTGATGGGAACGCAGCCGGCGTACAGGCAGCCGTAAAAGGCTGCGATCAGGTCTATACCTGCAGAACGAACAGAAACGCAGAAGGAGAGACACGGGTGTGAACGATGCTTGCAGTGTCCGGCTGCTGTCACGTGAAAAGCACGTTTAACATCTGCATCGACTCTGACCTGGCGGGTACACCAGAGCGACGTGATCTCCTTCCTGCAGACCGCCTCTCTCCATCAGCAGAGCTGCCACTCGCTCGGCCCTCTTGTGCAGCTGCAGACAGGTGAGAGAGCTGGACACCGCCCCCTGCAGGAGGTGAGAGAGGGGAACGGTGTGAGCCATCAAGAAGCAACCTGCCACACTCAAAGGACAAAAACTGCAGTTCATCTAATGGCCACTTGAGGACCTGTGTTAAAGCTTAAAGTTATGGATAATTATCATTCCATTTTCTACTTGCTTGAATTAGTTCATAAACGTCAAATATGGTCACAACTGTTTTTATTTATTCATTTAAATTAACCATGATAATGAAGCCTGAAATTCCCGTTTTAAGCTACTGATTCCATGGATAAAGATCCGTTTTGGTATCGATTATAATCCACTTTTATTCTCCTCGTATTCAGCATCTTAACATCACAGAGGAGTGATGACTGATCTACAGATTTTTCACCTGCAGTTCACCAGCAGCAGATTATAGAGCTCAAAACAATACAATTTTTTAATGTGGTCAGTCGTGCGTGGGTGTGCTGGTACCCGGGAGCTGAGCAGGGTGTAGAGGATGTGGTCCGGTGTGGTCTGAGCTCTCCACTGCAAAACCTCGGACAGGAACAGAAACTGCAAGACAGACATAAACACTTCTTTTACACGCACGTTGATGGCTTAATCTGTGTGTGTGTGTGTGTGTGTGTGTGATCTGATTTCTGTCAATAGTTCAAGACTTGCTGATGTAATTCTACGGCAAGTAACAGCAGAGGCGCATCAAACGCGTTTACAAGGGGAATAAAATGATACTTTTCTCCCATAATTTCAATTATTGCAACATCAGCATTCTGAGATAAAACTGCAAAGCAGACAAGAGACATAAAATTCAAATAGAGCTGATAGCATAGAGGGACTGCAGAACATGTACAAAAACTTTTAACCATCGAGCGAACTCCATGTCAACGTGTGCTTACTCACCACTTACTGCTTTTTACTGCTGAGCCTCTGCCTTCTGTCCGGCACATTAAAGCGGTTTAATCAATATCACAGGCGGTGAAATTTCAAGGCAGGTGAAAAAAAAACCAAAACTGCCTCTGAATATTATATTTACAGGCAGTTAAATGATGCAGACTGACTGACTTGAATGATGCTGAAAATTTGACTCCATCAGGCAGTTGAAAAAGCAAGCAGCCTATTCAGAAAGTTAATTGTCAGTTTATGTCTGTAAATCAATTTGTGGTCTTCATAAAAACATTTTTTTCTTGATGTGTTGTTTTCCTAAAATGTCAAATTTGCAACTTCTCCAAGTTCTGTAACTTCTCATTAACATTTCAGCAGATTTCATAAAAATACAGCATCAAAAAATTTCTATTAAGGCACAGAGGAGCGAGTTATCGTTTCAGCAAGATTAAAACTTTAAGCAACAGTATTTTAATTACCTAAAAATAGATTTTTTTACATTTGTTTTTATCAGCTTCCAAAGCCTCATAATTCACTGTATTCACCCATGAGAGGGAGGATACAGAGTATGGACGACTGACAAGTCACAAAAAAAAAAGAAATAAAAATTTAAACAAAATAGCAAATGATTCATTTAATAAACGGACGCACCTTAAAATGTCAATCACATAACAGCAGCTCAGTGCTTGTAGACATGTAGACATGGTCAAGACGACCTGCTGAAGTTCAAACTGAGCATCACGGGGGAACAAAGGTTTTTAAGTGTCTTATCTGAGTAGTTCAGAAGTAGCTGATCTGCTGGGATTTTTCCACATCCCTCTCTGGGGTTTACAGAGAATGAGCCGAAAGAGAGAAAATATCCAGTGAGTGGCCCGTCTCTTTGTGAAAATGCCATGTTGCCTTGAAGCTGACAGAAAGGGAACACTAACTCAAATAACCCATCGTCACAACCAACGCCTGCAGAAGAGCGTCTCTGAAAATGAGCTGCAGCAACAAAAGACCACACCGGGTGCCCCTGTAGCGCACACTCAGCCACCAAAAGTGGCCAACAGAAGACTGGAAAAACACAAAGGCGTGGCTCCGTCCTGCCTTGTTTTGGTTCAGACCCCTGGTGGTGTAATGGTGTGGGGGATATTTTCTTTCCACACTTTGGGCCCCTTAGTACCAACTGAGTATCATTTAAACATCACACCCTACCAGAGTATTGCTGCTGACCATGACTTTATGACATGGGAAGTGCACCCATCTTCTGATCGCTGCTGATCCAGCAGGATTGCAGCACCTTGTTTAATGTGTGCACAAAGCATCTGTGAAGACACAAAAGGCTCCAGCCCAGAAGCTGTGTGTCCCTGACAAAGCGTGCATGAGTCTAAGTGTCTGTGTGTTTGTGGTTATTCGACTGTGCAGACGATTAGTTTGTCAAATATTTATGGAGGACTGAACGACTTCCATCAGAGTTTACTGAGTCAAGAGCGAAGGTGAAGTCTTGACGTGACTTTTCACACAAAATATTCTGTTTGATATGATATCAAACCCAGAAGAGCAGAAAAATGTTCTAGACGCTGGGGTCAAAGAGATTTTGAGGATTTTGCTTGACTAAATTATTAATAATTTATCAGAAGTGTTGCAGATTACTTTTTCTGTCAGTCAACTTGTCGCTTACTCCGCTGATCTTCTGATCTCCGGCCTTTCAACATAAAGTTACCTTTTTTGGGCAGAGCTTGCTTTTAAATGGAGCTGTGATGTTATTTCTTGAGCTGAGACATTGTTTTTTATAAAAGAGAGTTATGCAGCTGTTCGCTGTCTGCCTCACCTGGTCGTTATCGTCAGTCTGTCCCAGGTCTCTGCCGCTTGCCTGAGCGATTCTCTTCCCTGACACCAGATTTCCCACCATCACAGAGGCGGGCCCGATCTCTGCCACACACAGACAGAATCAGCACATCAACAACTACAACTACCCACGAGGTTACCACCTAAAAACCCTGAGCAGACCCTCACCCACCTGGCTGTTTCTGCCGCGGTTTGGGCAGGTTGGTGACACAGGTGTGGGGGCACATCAGGACGTTGCAGGGGTGCAGCCCCCCCTCCAGGTACAGCTGCTTGATCTCCGACAGGTGGATGCCGCCCAGAGGAGTCTTGGGAAGGGTGTTGGCCGGCACCAGAGCCAGACAGAAGACGCCCACCCCGTGGATGCTGTCTATGGCCTGAGAGTCATGAGGGAGTTTGGTCAGACTGTAGATGGGATTTAACGTCCCCATGGGGTAACTTGCTTTGCTGAGAGTAGTCTAACACAATACACACATATCTATGTGGAGTAAGACGCACCAAACACAGTACACGATCCAAGTGTCCTACACAGTGTCCAACACAACCGCAAGAAAACGACATTCAAAATAAGATTCATAAGACTTGATCTAAATCCAATAAGGCTGCCGTCTGCATCGCATTTGAACGTGCAGGAAAAGCACCTGCAGTACGCGGCTCATCCACTGGAAGCTGTCCTCCTCCGTGGAGTCCGGTCTCTGCTCGGCCACCACCACGATCCTCTCATCTCTCAGCACCGTCACAGAGAACACAGCTATCCTGCACAGACGGAGGACAGCAACGTCAAGTGAGGACAGCTCCAAAACCACCAACCTGTTTGTTTTCTATTACATGTATAATGTTTTATTTCACTGTTTCGTTCATTTAAAGTGATTCGATTTTATAAAGCATAATTTTATTCAGCTTTTTTTACTCATCAAGCTGCTTTCTTTGTCTTTTTATTTTGTTCTATTTATTGAGCTCTTTCTAGTAGAGCAGTTTTACTTCATTAAGCTATTCTGACTTGTTTTATTGCCTATTTTTTCCATTCTGTTATTTATTGGTTTATTGGTCGACTGTACTGTTCAAGTTGTTTGTGACACAGTTATTTCACAAAGGATAAATAAAGTATAGCTTATGATAGCTTATCTGGTGTCCAGACTTGAAAAACGCGTTTCCTTTAGTTTTCTCACACTGCGAGTATGTGATGTCACTGAGAACGTGACCCCCAGAGGTCGCTGCAGATGGGTTCCCGAATCTTCTTTGTTTCCTTATCCCCTTTGTTTCTCAATTTCATTTTTTTTTCATGGATCCTTCTTCATTTGCTTTCCTTGTTTCATAACTTCTTCCTCCCCTTCGCTCTTCCTTATTTCCCTTCCTTCCTTCGTCTGTTTAATTTCTCCTCGTCTTTTCATGTGTCCTTCTTTCTGCCCTTGTAACTAGTTTGCTTCCTTATCACCCTTATTTCCTCATTCTGTTCCATGTACTTGTTTCCGTTCCCTTGGTGTGTTTTTTTCATTTCATCCCTTTCCTTTTCCCTTATTTTTCCTTTTCCTGATTTCCTTCATTTCATCCTTATTTGTATACTTGTAAACATCTTTGTTTCCTTATTTCCATTATTTCTAAATATTTTTTCCATGAATCCTTCTTAATTCCCTGTTTCATTGCATATTCCTGTCCTTTTCTTCATTTCCTCCTTCTTTTTCTCATATTGCCTTTTCCACCCTTGTCACCTTTTTTCCTGCATCCTTCTTCAATCCTTTGCTTCCTTTCCTTGTTTCACTGCATATTTCCTCCCTTTACATATGTTCTTCCTTGTTTCTCTGTCTTCTTCGTTTCTTCCAGTAATGAAGCCCAAAAGCCGAAACAGCAGAAACTAAAGGCAAACACGGATGCTGGTATACATTTAATAAAACTGAACTACCTGATGAACTTTCAGCCTTTCTTCTTCAAGTTTCCTGAGACTGTTTCTGCAGCTGCTTCCTCCCTGAGTAGAAACTTTAAATAGCTCCGGGAAACATCATCAGAGGCTGTCAGGTAAAAGATGAATTTCCTGCTTGGTGGCCGTGGACACAATTAAACTTCACTCTATTACTGTTTCTGGATTCAGCCACTATTGCTCTACTTTATTAGATTTATTATGAGCGGTGGCATTACTCATTTATCAGCCAACGTACCGATGTCGGACATCTCGCTGATTTTCAGCTTCTGTCGATAGGACCGATGATAAAAAAATTAAAAAATAATGTTTCGCTGGCGGTCGAGTCATGCGACATTTGAGAAATGCGAGATATGTGACTGCAGTATTACATTTTCAAGTCCAGCCAAGTCTTTGTGTTTTTACTTTGAAAATTTGCCTTTTGAACTTTTTCTAAAATGATGAGCTGTTTTCAGGTTTTTTTCTTTTCAGAAAACAAATTGACTGTTATTAATCAGAACTGTCATATACACATAAAACAATCTACCACTTCTAACTGAAAGCTGTACTGCAATACATGTGCATACATGTCTTTTGAGCTACTTTCAGGCCTACAATTACACTAAGGAACCAACTCCACATATAAACTGAACTATTGTGATGGGTCAACTCTTGTCATTACCATAATAAATTTCACATCACACTTTATGAGGAAATTTAAAGAATAGCACTAATGCTATCAGTGAACATCAACAACTTTGTGCGTTCTCTTTTTTGGCACAAATATAAATGTGTGAAGGTGGCAAGAGAGTCTGTAACTATGAACGTACAAAAGCTGACAAACAAACGGGCACAATGCCGTTATTTCAAGCTTCAAGTACAGTTATTGTGAATACACAGGACTGTGAACGGTTGAGGAGTAACAACAATAAGAAGCTTGGCTCTCTGGGCTTCACCACTTGGTGCCGAGACCGGCTGACCCACATCACGTGATTATTATGTGACAGACCTAAAAGATCACAAACTGCTGGAAACCTCTGATTACTGTCAGGAGCCATTCTAATTAGTGACGAGTTATGATGACCTCATGGCGACGACCACAGACTGGAGGTAAAGGATGGCCGTAGCCACCATGACACCTCCTGTTTGAATTGTGAAGCTGAGCGTGTGCACTGTCGCCATCTTGTTGTTTTGAAACCAGGTGTAACAAGCGAGAGATGGATCTGCCTCATGAACTGAAGATGCTCATTCATAGAGCCCCAACTTAAGCGCACCTGATTTATCATCGATTTGACTCTAATTCAGCCATAATTTACAAAGTTACCATCATGTTGTGTTCCATAAGATCTGAAACTAGTGAAAGTATTTACTGTTTACAAAGTGAGAAGCAGGGTCATTTTCTCATAGACTTTGATAAAATCAGTTCAACAAGATTTCAGCTTTGACTTCACTTTTCAGACCTACGTTCATCTTTTATATACAGTCTGTTGTGACCCTCAAACCCCACCCACTTCACACTCACCTGCCCCTGTAGACGAATTTCATTGGCTCCACTGCGAGCGCAGTGGCAACAATGTCATCGGCATTGTGCCTCCGCCCGCTCACCATGATGAGCCCGTCCATCTTGCCTGTGATGAAGACGAGGCCGCCGGGGCCAATGAAGCCCAGCAGGCCGGTCCGCACGAAGGCGTACTCGCTGATCAACCCTCCGCTGGAGCTCACCGGGTAAACCTGCAGAGGGCATTACAGCCAATACAGTATTTTTTTATTTTGGACCTTCATACTGTTACCATCACGTCAAAACTGCCAGCTGCTCCCTTATCGTCCAAGGGGTCACTACAGTAGACCCCTACATAAGGCAAATGTGTTACCTACTACACCACAGTGGCAGAAATGTCATCAATCAGTAAAAAGAAACACCAATTATTTGTCAGTGTTTGGGTTCATGT
This sequence comes from Tylochromis polylepis, assembly GCA_015107715.1. Lineage (NCBI taxonomy): Eukaryota > Metazoa > Chordata > Actinopteri > Cichliformes > Cichlidae > Tylochromis > Tylochromis polylepis. The sequence continues at coordinate 1,233 of VVHJ01060582.1, read as the reverse complement.
CTTCACATCACCTCACCTCAAAGGTGTTCTTGGTCATGCCCGTCAGGCCGTAGTACGATGTCCCGGTGGCGACGGAGCAAACGCAGAGCTCGCCGATCTCATCGGTCTGACAGAGCTGGGGCACGCCTTCAGGCTTCACTACACACACCAGGCCTGGGAGGACGAGACACACAGACGGTTAACACCTCTGAAATTTCTCTGGCTTGTTTTAAAAAGAAGTTATTTATGGCACGAGGAGGAACATTATTCACTCCAAACGCACCTGTTTATCAGACTCTCTTCTCAAAGCTAAACTCTGAGCTTAAAGTAGGTTGTCCCAACCCGAGATGACGTCCCCTCCTGTCTGTGTCACACCAAAACCAGGTTACTCGTGTAAATGGGGTAAAAACTGAACTGGTGACAACGTAGTCCTTTTTTAAAAAAATATTTTGGGCTTCTTAGCCTTTATTGTAATATGTTACTGGCGAGAGGGCAGGAAAGCTGGAGAAACACCAGCAGGAAGGCACAGAGTAAATGGCCTTGGGTTGGATTCAAACCCAAGCCTCTGCATTAGCCCTACAGCAGACAGGTCACCTGCTCAATCCAGGGAGCTACAGCAGTACCCTTGACAGCATATTCTTAATGAGCTTCCTGATTCTAGGATTGGGTGTGAGGAGAGTGACAACTATCACGTTACACAGCACAACTATAAAATGCTGCATCTAGATCAGTTTCCAGTGACTCGGCAAACAATTTTCACCCCGTGCTTCAGCACCTTCTTATTTCAATCATTACAAAGAGAAAAGCATCCAAGATTCCACAGAAGCTGAAGGACAAGAGAGTTTGCTCCTTAGTTTACTTTCCTTTGTGGTACTGCACATGCAATCCCTGTGGTGAACGCTGGGTGGGGGCTTCGCAGAGGCTGTGGCTGCCTGTGTGCTCACTCAGACCGATTGGAAAAGACCAACTTTTATTATGGAGCATCAGTTTTATCTTGGGAAGGTTCCTAACTGAGTGAAGCGGCACAGTAAGAGGTGGTAAAATTCTCTTAATACTAAAAAAAAGCCCCCAAATGCAGACATGTAAAGCTCATGAGTAGCTTTACAAGAGGATGTGAAACAGAAGACGGCAGCTTGAGCTACTTTTAACCCATGAGTTGAACCGTTTTATTACTGAGTGCAGCTGCTTATTATCAAAATTAAAACCTTTTAGTTTGCAGCTCAATGAGCACATTTAAGTGTGGACTGCTTCTTT